>KZ506399.1:124087-134390 GCA_002844005.1 Limosa lapponica baueri
TGAACACAGTATTTGAGCAATAAGAAACCTTAATTTTATGAATTCTTACACCTATTTAACATAAAACAGATATGTGCATCTTCTAAGTTGTATGGAACTAGTAGTTTAAGGTTAATGGTAATTTATGGGTTTTGTAAGGTTGTGAGCTTGGACCATGAAGGTGATAATGGTTGAATGTTATTTCAAAATGTTATATTGCATAGTTCACTACAATGGCTTAGTGTTTTGCAGTACAGATCTGTTTTAATAGAAAGAATTTGCCTTGACTCATTTTTCTTTTGTTTTTCAGGAAAAGAAATGGAGCAAGATCACTTAACTATCCAGTCTAATGTCTTACTGATATCTTAAGGAATCTTACAGATACTTATTTTGAATTGAGAAAATGACTGCAGATATAGAAGAAAGTACAGGTTGTTGGAAAAGGATACCTGTCAAAATGTGGAACATCCTGTAACTAATTTGGAAGTAGCATAAAATAGATATACCTGTTATGGTGCGATTCTGGAGTGGAGTTAGCTGTATAGCACACAGGTAGCCCTCCAAGGGGAAATAAAAAAGGACAAAAAAGAGCTTTCTGTTTCTCTAAATTATGGAAATTTTTTGGAAGACGTGGACATGGATTTTGAGCCTAGTCATGGTTTCATCGGAATTTCACAGTGACAACAGGCTTTCATATAGTTCTCAAGGTAGGGTTCCGACCTCTGTAGCTGACAAGAAGCACCTATTTTTGCATTGCATTTGAGTAATATTTTCTAAACTCCATTTATGTAGTGCATGAGATCATATGGGTTCTGCTTTTAGGTTTATGATTCATTGTTGTGGAAGTTTAAATACAGCAAATCTGATTAAATTTTTTGTTTTGATTTCTTTCTGTCTACTTTTAACTGTAGGAAAGCCTTGCAAATTAGATCTAGTAACATGTTGTACTTGATAATAGTTTAGAGGCTTGCCATAACAACATTAATGTGTTTTTAGACTAGGAAGTAAGGATCTAATCTTCCTTTGATCCATTAACATTTATAGGTTTTCAAAGAAATGAAGAGCCGTTTACATGGTTTTACGATATAATACTTTTCATTACTACTGTGTTTATTCTTGCAGATGGATCTAATAGCTTTTCTCTTTGAATGGTATCACTAGGAAGAATGTGTCCTTCTTAGGTTAGAATTTAGCCCCAAATATTTACATATTTTGGGTAAATAAGAAAAAGATATGTAATTAAAAACTTGTATTTCCAGTGACGTCAGGTTAATAGGAAACTGAACATGTTTTCTTAACTTAGAAAGAAAATGTTTTATTTAGTAAAATTCTTCATCTTGCCTTTACCTGCAAATGACTTATTCATGAGAGTGATGAGATTTAGCCAAATATGGTTTATGCTTATACTACTACTTGTTGTTTTCTGTTATATTTTCTTCTCTTCTATGCCTGCTCCCTGGATTGTCTTACCTTGTGATTACAAAGAGGAATTCCTGTCTTACCTTGAACACTACCAACTAACAATCCCAATAAGGGTTGATCAAAATGGAGCCTTCCTCAGCTTTACTGTGAAAAATGCTAAACCCTCAAGAAGGAGGAGGAGCACAGACCCTTATGACCAAGAACTGGCAGCATCTAAATTATTTTTTAAACTTTCTGCCTATGGCAAGCACTTTCATTTAAACCTGACTCTCAACACAGATTTGGTGTCCAGACATTTTACAGTAGAATACTGGGGGAAAGATGGACCACAATGGAAGCATGATTTTTTAGACCACTGTCATTACACAGGATATTTGCAAGACCAACACAGTACAACTAAAGTGGCCTTAAGCAACTGCAATGGTCTGGTAAGTGCACATTACATGTTCTGTATAATAGTGTGCTTGTCCCTTTTAAATTACAGAAAAAGAACTTCATTGATGTATCTCCATTTTTTGAGTCCCTGTGGGACACAAGCAGACAGGAGGGTGCAAAAAAACCCTAAAACCTGATCTGGATCCTGGGGAAAAAGTATTTATGGTTTTTTTCAGGCTTAATTTTAAGTACGAAGACGCAATTCTGTAGCCCTTTAGCAGGCAACATTGTCAGTGTTTACAGTGTCTGCACTAGGGCTGCAAGTTTAGGTCTGTGCTGGGAACCTTACAATTTCCAAAAATGTTGCAAGCTGGAGGGACTGGGAGGAGGAAGCAGTGGATCCTTTGGGTCTGGATCTTTCCAGAGAGACATTGGTTGCCCTGAACACCCCCTTGTTGCCTTTGAGAATCTGGGTTTAGAAATTTTGAGTAAGTAACACAGGAGAGGAATTGGTGTAGAAGTCATTGTTCTTACACATTCAAAGAGTGAAGGGGAAAGTAGGTCTTTTGCAAGAACCAGCATCAGGAAGTAACTATTTACCTTTTTCATAGAGATATCCTGTTGACAAATTATAAACAGTTGCGTTTAAAAGCAGGATTAGACATTCTCATCTCTTTTATTCTCATCTCTTCTTTTACTGTTCATCTCTTGATCACATGATGGTAGTGCTTGTGTGGGAAAAAGCTGCTTTTATTCCCAACAGTAATTAGAAAACAAATAAAAAATAAGTAACAAAATACTAAAATAGAAGGGCACGACTAGGAAATACTAAATCAAGAGCCTGTAATTTCTCTAGTAAAAAAAATAAATATATTATGGTTACTCATGCTGGTGTTAACCATAGTAGAACACTGATCAGCCTTCTTGTTAGGAATGGACAGAACTACCTGATTGCTATGGAAAAAAAAAAAGTTTGCACAGACTTACTAAACTAATTTCTATTTATCTTTGGAAGTGCTATTGAGTAATGCATCTTGGGATGTTATTTACAACTACAAGCCATCTGCTGCAGACCTAGGTAGGTTGCATTACACCCAGCTACTTGTGGTATCCCTGATACAGCCTATATTAATGTTTTGGAGTATTCTTGAAGAAAAAGAATTTAATGGGGGAATTTCCAGGGCCAAGTGAACACTTTTAAAGAAATGTAGTTAAAATGGTGTTCCATTGAGTCTGGTATCATCGTTTGGTTAATGCAGACATGTAGCAGATAGGTCTCAATTTAGTACAATTTTCACTTTGATTTTGCAGTTCCCATGTAATAACTTTCTTTTTTTTTTTTCCAACAGTTATTTCAGCTCTTAAACTAATATCCCCAATATTTTGCTTTTGAGTTCTTTTCAGCTAATAATACTATGGAGAGCAAGTCCCCGCATTCAGGACTCACTTCTTTAAAAGAGGCTGCATGCCTCTGTATCTCCAGAGTTTCTGCTGGCTGAGGCACAGACTGTTTGCCCCTCTTAGAGCCTGGAGTCAGTGCCATGGTGCCCTCATTTCAGTTCCTCTCTGACCTTGGCCAGGGAGTGAGCCAAGAACACCTGCTCTTGGCTTAGCTGAGTCTTGTGTTCCTTTAGTGTTAGGAAAACAAGAGTGGAATGAAGCAGGAAAAAGTCCATGTTCTCATATCAGCTTTGCCCATCTCTCACTCCTTGTGGCACTTCGTTTCTTCAAGGAATTTAGCAGCATGGAAGGTGTTGTGGAGAAGTAGAATCTTTTTTTTTTCCTTCTGTATCTCACACCCTGAGGTGACATTTGGTAGTCCCATTGCTGCATGTTTTCCCTCTGTCCTCAGCCTTGCTGTTTTGCTGGAGTGAAGTTGCCTGTGGTTCTAGGTGTCAGTATTGCCAACTTAGTGTTTGTAAGTTAGCTTTAGTGCAAAGTGCTTCCCAGTTAAATCATCATTTTCAGTGCCTTCAGTTGTAGTCAGCTCTTACGTGTTTCTTCCAGGTATTCCTGGTCTGCATTAAGGCAGCCTTTATCTGGGCACGCCATGACTGGCGCTCCCGAGTTCCACATGGTCATGCCTCTTACTTGGGACAACAAGTGTTGGTTGTCCACTGCATCTCCTAGAAAGGCCAAGCGTGTGAGGCTCCTGTCATGCTGCAGAAGCAGCCGCCGGGGTGATCTGAGGCTCTTTCTCAGAGAGGCAGGGATCCTGCAGAGGGTTGCAGCAGTAGGCTAGATTCCATATCATCCTCTACCGTACAGAAGCTCCTCTGTCATCCTGTGTTGGCAGGGCCTCCCAGAGCACTGACTATGGGAGTTACCACTCCACTCAGATAAATCCATCACGGAGTTATTTTTAAATGATGATTCCTACTGACAAATATTTTGTTATAGCTGCTGGTTAGAGAACAGGTTTAATAAAAGAATTGGCAGTGAATATTGAAGACACTATTATTGTTTTAGAATTAGCGATAGTTCAGTATGTCGCGCTCAAGACATTTGTATTTTCCAGTCTGATTGTTGGTTTGTAAGAGACTGCCAGTTGTATTCTGCGTAGTCCTTGATTAACATCTGTCCCAGAGCTAGTAATTTTAAGTTGTTAGTAACTCTAGAACAAGTAGTAGCCTTTAGCATGAGTGTCACTCAGAAGCAAAATTTAAGCATTCCGTTTATACCAGTTGTCTCATCAGACTTCGCTATATCCAAATTTCTTCCCCTTAGTGAATGTTTTGAGTTATTCTGTTTAGTTATTCAGGGTGGGCAGGTGAGACCATGGTTTAATTACCATAAGTTTTACGACTTCGAAGAACACTTGTAGTGTAGAGTTTTAGTGCAAGAAGGGCTTTCTCTCAGTTTTGTTATAAGTGGCCAGGAGTCAATTCATTTCCCTGTCACTATTTCCTGTATCAGTCTCTGCCTCTATATTTCTCATTACCAAGTGCCCCGGAATTACAGGCTGCTACTTATTGAAGCTTCATTCCAGCAGTTTCCATATGCTGGGCCCTGATTATGCTATATAAATTGTCTGAAGTTATGAGGAAAGCTCTGTAATCCAGTGAGCAGTCCTGTGAGGAAATTGAAGGTCTTGTCCGGCAGGCTTTTTGGCTTCCAAACTCATACTTACTTTACTGGATGTTACATTTGTGGATGGATTGCAGGTTTGGACTTCTCATGAAAGAGTCTGCAACGAGCAGTATTTTGGGGCCTTTGGATGTTGGGTGCAAGGCAACAAGGCCGAGGCATTGCCTAAGCTGAGTATGTCATAATGAAGGGAAAGAAGAAACAGTGCTGGATTGGCTGAAGAGGGAAAAACTTCACCTCAAGGGAAGGAAGTTTATCTGATTCTGAGGGGAGCAAGTCTTAAAGAGATGTTTTAGAGCTCACAGTAGTGGAATCGAGCAGAATCCAAACTTTTTGCATTCTGGCCGACCTCTGTCCTCTGCCAGGTGTCAAAGCGCTCTTTGAGTGCTCAAACTAGTTTTCCGCAGTAGCGGATTTTCTCATTTTGAACTGAAAAGCCCAATAGATGTCAAAAAGTGTAGAAAGTTATTATTATTAGGAAAATGAATGAGAGGTTAAATCATATTTTGAGGCTACTATGGTTCCAATGAAATGTTTAATGTAAGAGCCCAAGTATTTCTATAGCATGTGAAGTTCCATGCACTGAGTAACATTTGTGCTGTGTGGCACCCATGTCTCCATCTGAACAGAAATGATAAAGAATGCACAAGAAGTAGGCTGGGGCTAAAAGCATGACCTTCCTTGGTTAAAGGAGGAATTATTTTGCTGGAAGATTTTGTGTTTGTTTCATATATTCCTACATTCATATATGTATCAATTATTCATATTTTTCTTAAATTATCTCGTTTGAAAGTTGATACTGCCATAAAGAATATGTTTACTTTTATAGATTCTAAATTGCATATAATAAGATATTTTAGAATCATATGTAAAATAATGCCTTATTTATAAAATAACTGTTAAAGATCAGAAATTGTAGTGTTGTAGTTCAAAGTCTTTATAGTTCTCTTTGGTACTGGTATGTATTTGCAGTATAGACTTAGTATTCAGAAAATAATATATATGCAGTCCCTGTGCTAGTTTCAAGGTGTCTTGTTAGATTCCATGAGGTATTGTCTCAAGCGAGAACACTATTTTTTTCATCTTTAAGAACACAGTAAGCTTAATGCAATCTTTTTCCTCACGCTGAAGTGCTTAGCCAGCTGTAGACATACTGAACAACACTGACACATTTTTAGAAGTTTCCATTACTACTACTTTACATTAAAAATGGATAAAGCATAAAGTCTAGAAAGGTTCAAAGCATGGAGGAACTGTAAAACAGTAGTACTGTGTGGAAAAGACACTTACTTGTCCTCCATAATTCAATTTGTGACTGACGGACATCCCCCATCTGAAGTAGGATAAGGCCCCTAGACAGCCTAACACAAAAAGATTCCTTTTCACAAATTCAGGGGAACTCCATGTGGATTCACAGATTTGTCTGAGCATGTCAAACTGCTGGATCCAGACCTTATATATGTAGCAGGAGTTGGCAGTCTGTAGTGGGATTGGATAACACAGGACCTCAAACAATCTGTTTTAGATAATAATCTTGGGAATGTTGCTTGTAGTAACCTACTTGGGGCATTCAGCTTGTTTCTTAAATTGTTTTGCTCAAATAGTAGGTTATAAGCCAAAACAGGGTTTAGAGTACTGGTTTGGATATAATAGCATAATTCCCACTATTTATTAATCAGGCATTGCTGAATGAATATACAATGGAAGTATCTCTAGCCATACGAATTTTCTAAGCTCAATTAAATGCTGGTTGTCACTGACATAGGTACATTTTCCGTACAGGATTTGGAGTGCTTCTTAAAAATCAGTCCCTGCTATTCAATGAGTCCACTTGAATCAGTTTAATATTAGAAAAACAGTTTTGTTTGCCAGCAAAATTATTGTTAAGTTTAAAATGATGTATGTATGCCAGGCTTATGCGAAGGGCATATGCAGGGCAAGTAAGTTTCCAGTGTTTATCAAATCACTTGGCTAGCTGCAGCAACTGGCCACATACATGTTCTGACTACCTGCTGGTAAGTGTAAGTTAAAATTTATTTGCAGTTCCTCAACTAAATGTTATTAAGATCTCTCTTCTCTTAAACCACCATAGTGTTTGGACAGATAAGGTCAGATGTTGACTAGGCATAGGAAAAATTGGTGATACTCTGCTAACTTTTTTCATTGCTGGTACCTGAAGGAACTGTAATCAGAGTTTGCAGACATTCATAATAGTTTTTGCATATTTGCTACTGCAAATATACAATTTGTATAGAGAATTAATGCTGCAATTAAGTGTTTGTGGCATATGGATTGACTCACTCACCCCTGAGGTCATCTCACTGCTTAAAAGTATCAGTTTTAGTATCTGGTATAAATGTTTTGTTCGTGCTTAGACTTGTTAACCTGACTGGACTTGAGTACAGATATGAAGGATATATACACTGGAGTAACCAGATTTAGGTTAAGACCCACTCTGTTACAGATACGGAGCCACAGGTTGGATGGTACCTCTGTCTCCTCAGGCTTGGTGTGAAGCGGACAGCCTGATGGTGTTGGCCAGAACCACTCTGCAGGACTCTTCTTCTGGGAACATGATACCAGAGCTTATAATGACTCAGGATTCGCGTGAACCCAGATGTCTGAAATCCAGACTGGAGGCAGTCCAGACTGTCAAGGTTCTTTCTGCACATCTGGCAAACCCAGTTACGATTTTGTTTGTATTTTCCAGACTATTTAAGCAGCAGTGTAGCAGTAAATGATTTATTTTCTAGTAAAATCTTAGACTCCAAGTAACAAGGAGGCATTGTGAGAGGAATTTGATACCAGCATCTTCCAGGTGAATATAGACCCCGATGTTGCCTTCTTGAGTAAATAATTGAGTTCATAATGAAAAATAGCAGTGAAGAGGAACACTTACTGTTATAGTCACTGTGCAAGGAATGTGTAAATGAAAGCTGATCATACATATATTTTCAAAATTTATAATAGGGTTATATTTGGAGAACTGTTCTTTCTGATGTGTTATACAGGATTTTTTATTTTGTAAGTTTTATGTTGTTACTGAAATCCAGTTATTCTGGTAGTGAAGTACAGCAGACTTTTGATGTACAAAACAGCAGCAGGATGAGAGCTTTGACCAAGAGTACAATGGCAAGCCCTGATCTTAGAAACAGCGCTGGGATGTTTAGAGCAGATATAGAGTGAGTGGTCTTATGGCTGATCATAGAGGTCTCATTGGAGGAAAAAAATAACCCCTTTAAAAAGGCTCATGCATAGTACTTGCTTTACAGATCAAAGGTGCAGAAATTCGTGATTCATCAAATCAGGGTATGAATGCAGAAGTTCCTGCTTCCGGTCTTCTACCTGATGAGTAGCTCTTTCTCCTGCTGTAGAAAGTTCATACATTCAGAATTTTCTAGATATGGATATCAGAATTTTTTATTTAGCAAATATAGGTGTGGCAATCTGTCAGGGCTTATTCTATATCCAAAAGGATTCCAAAACTGGATTTTCTGCTAAAGTTCAGTTTTAATTGCTGAAGGTTCAGGAAATTGCATAGTTGGCCTGAAATTTCCCTTTTCTTCCATAAACCACTTCCTGTTTGGAAGAAGCTGAGTTCACAAATGTGAAAGTTATGGGAATAGAATATCTACTATTCTGCACTGCAGTATGAGGGGAAAAAAAAGTTCATTTCTTATAGAGAATGAGGTCCTAGTGCACAGTCTGCAACAGCTCAGATTTGCCAGATTTGTGGTGAAACCTTTTAAGGAATAAATGCTGTGTAGATAGTGTATCCCAAGTTAATAGTAATAATTTGATTTTGATAACTAGCTCAGTTTTGGAATTAAGTAGCTGAATGTAAAATGCTGAATGGTTTCTCTGAATATATGTTCTAAAATTAATCCTTCATGCTGTTTTTCTGTGATGCAATGTGTGGCTTTAAGCATCTACCAGCATGGTAGAATGTGTTGGGTTGGAAGGGACCTTTAAAGCTCGTCTAGTCCAACCCCCCTGCGGTAAGCAGGGACACCTTCAACTAGATCAGACTGCTCAGAGCCACATCAAGTCTGACCTTGAATGTCTCCAGGGATGGAGCCTCCACCACCTCTCTGGGCAACCTGTTCCAGTGTCTCACTACTCTCATTGTAAAGAACTTCTTCCTAATGTCTAATCTAAACCTACCCTGCTTTAGTTTAAAACCATTACCACTCATCCTATTGCTACATGCCCTTGCAAACAGTCTCTCCCCATCTCTCCTGTAGGCCCCCTTCAGGTACTGAAAGGCTGCTATAAGGTGTACCCAAAGCCTT
Source organism: Limosa lapponica baueri (assembly GCA_002844005.1). Lineage (NCBI taxonomy): Eukaryota > Metazoa > Chordata > Aves > Charadriiformes > Scolopacidae > Limosa > Limosa lapponica. Next base: position 133,243 of record KZ506399.1, read on the forward strand.
CCTTTTCCTGGCTGAACAACCCTAACTCTCTCAGCCTGCCTTCGTAAGAGAGGTGCTCCAGCCCTCTGTTCATCCTTGTGGCCCTCCTCTGGACCCACTCCAACAGGTCCATGTCCTTCTTGTGCTGAGGGCTCCAGAGCTGGACACAGTACTCCAGGTGGGGTCTCACAAGAGCAGAGTAGAGGGGCAGAATCACCTCCCTCAACCTGCTGGCCATGCTTCCTTTGATGCAGCCCAGGATGCAGTTTGCCTTCTGGGCTGCAAGTGCATATTGTTGGTTCATTCCACCAGTACCCCCAAGTCCTTTTCCACAGGGCTGCTCTCTGTCACATCCTCCCCCAGACTGTATTGATAGCAAGAACCATCCCGACCCACATACAGGACCTTGCGCTTGGTCTGTTTGAACTTCATGAGGTTTGCACGGGCACACCTCTCTAGCTTGTCCAGGTCCCTCTGGATGACATCTCATCCCTCTGGCATGTTGACCACACCACTCAGCTTGGTGTCACCTGCAAACTTGCTGAGGGTGCACTTGATCCCACTGTCTATATCATTGATGAAGGTATTGAACAGCACTGGTCCCAATACAGATCCCTGAGGGACACCACTTGTCACCTCTCCCCAACTGGACATCAAGCCATTGACCCTCTGGATGCGACCATCCAACCAGCTCCTTATGCACCAAACAGTTCACCCATCAAATCTGTATCTCTCCAACTTAGAGAGAAGGATACTGTGGGGAATTGTGTCAAAGGTCTTGCAGAGATCCAGATAGATGATATCTATAGCTCTTCCCTTGTCCACTGATGTAGTCACTCCACTGTAGAAAGCCACGAGGTTGGTCAGGCAGGACTTGACCTTAGTGAGGCCATGCTGGCTGACTTGAATCACCTCCCTGTCCTCCATGTGCTTCAGCGTAGCTTCTAGGATGATCTGTCCCATGATTTTCCCAGGCACAGAGGTGAAGCTGATGGGTTGGTAGTTCTGGGGGTCCTCCTTTCAAGCCTTTTCAAAAATGAGTGCAGTGTTTCCCTTTTTTCAGTCACCAGGCACTTCCCCTAACTGCCATGACTTTTCAAATATCACGGAGAGTGTCTTGGTAGCTACATCAGCCAATTCCCTCAGGACTCTGGGATTCATCTCATCAG
>KZ506399.1:149497-168062 GCA_002844005.1 Limosa lapponica baueri
TGACCACAATCATGCATTTCTTTTTTTTTTTTTTTTTTTCTGTAACATTAAGGGGTTTTAGGCAGCTGGGGATAATTTGGTAGTTGCATTGTCCTGATAGGAGTCCTAAACGGAAATGTATTTTATGGACGCAGTTGCCCTTTTGCATGCCAGTTGCTTATAGGTTAGTAATATACTTTTATTCTGCAATAACAAGTAAAATTTTCCTGTCAGGTTCTGTACTAGTTAAGGCATTTGGTAGTGGGGTAGGGCCAGCCAGGACTCTGCACATTCCTTTCCTCCAGCAGGTCCAAGATTGTTATGCTTCTTTTCTGAGGCACTTTTCCACTTTTTTCTTGGCTTTTTAACCTGTTGCAAAGATTTCTTTTCTATACAAGGCACTTTCACATTGTTCTGTCAGGACAATTTCCTAGCCTTGTCCAATAAATTTAAATATCCAAAGTTTTTCTGTTCCCATCTTCATCCTGAAGTTTCTTCCTCTGTTAATGAGAAGGGCTCTGGTTTCAAGAAGTAATTCTGATGTCAGTTGTATGTGTTCGCTTCCTACTTCCTTGACTCTTAGTCCATTAAGTGGTTTTCACCCTTGTTTTTTATGCAGCCTTTCAACTTGTTCTACTGGAGTTCCTTGCAGTAAATTTAAGTCCCTGACAGGAGGCTGTTTTTCCGTAGTTGATTTCCTTGATAGCAAGAATTGTAAGATTGTCCATTGACTTGGTCCATGTGTAAGATTACTCGTCTGAGAGAGGGTTGAAAAGCTGACATGTCTATGTTGCCCTTAATGGTTGTCTCTGCAGATACTTAAAATGCGAGGAGCCCCCTTTCCAAATAACACCAGTGAATTCCCCATGCCTCTTTGTTTTCAGGGAATTAAAGGGGTGTAAGTGAAAAATCTGTCTGCGTATTCAAAATTATGTTTTTGGAAAACACTCCAAACAAACTTGAAATGTACTGGGACTCTGCTTCAGCAGTTTGAGTAAAGTAAGGTATTTGACATTGTTTGCACAGGGCTTTGCTTAATAGGAATATTTGTACCAGGGTTTCTATACAGGGCATGTTACACACGCTCCTTTTTTTAGAGACCTACTGACCACTGAGAGAATTAGTATGTTGCTAGTTACTGGTCCAGTACCACAGTTTTTATATTCTTACTCGTGTCAAAAATATTTTGTGGGTCTTCACTACCCTAAGGCATGTTCTTTGGAATGGCTACCTTAAGACTGGAAAAAGAGAAGTTGTGGCTGAGAGATACAGCGTAACAACTGTGAGCCCACTACATCAATACAGGGTATCCCTGTGTAGATGATTTGCTTTAGATACAAACGGGTCTGGAGCCGTGTTCCAAGCTTGCATGCAAACCCTGCATGTGCAGTGGGGGGAAAAACGTATACAAAGATTTCATTGTAGACCTCTCCCTCATTGGTTTTCTGTAGGTCTTTTTGTCAGCTGAGAGGCTGTAGGCTGTGAAATGATGGTAGAAAATCAAATTAGATAACACAGGTAATAGAGAAAAAGATGAAGTAGTTGGGAATTAAAGAAATCAGTTGGCATATTACATAATTCCCCTTTATGTGACAGTTATATACTTCCTTGTTGGGTGATTTTTTTTGTTCCCTTACCCCACATTAATAAAATAAAGCCTGAAATGTTCAAGTTTCCACTCTTGGCTGTGAATTTTTGGATTCTGGGGGGAGTAGGTTAGTGTAAATTGTATCTTTAAATTTTATTCCTGGATTTTGTAGGTGGAAGGAATTGAATAGACTCTGTGGGATTTGAGGGAACTCACATGGAACAATAAAGTAGCTAGAATGTGAATCTGAAAATCTGCTTATTGCATGGCATATGTCAAGCACCAGGTGATTTGCAGCTAATTAACAAGCACACTGTGTGAGTGGAATGTTTTCTAATCAATAAAAGGGCTGTTATTTTTAATTTCTGATGCCATTAGTTGACTCCTAGTTTACAGTTGGTTAGTCAGAAGATGTGTATTCTAATTTAGTTTATAAAATTTGATTCTGTGTGGGTGGAAGGGTGGAAAAGGTATACCCAGAGTTTGCATAATCCATTGCAGATGGACAAAATGTTTTCAAAATGTGTTTTATTTAATACCAAATCCAGGAGAGTGACCAATGTCATGGAGTAAAGCTCAGATTTGCGTGCTTTCACTGGAGACTTTCAGTCTGAAAGCTTTTGTCTTAATTTTTTTTTAGTAATTTGATTGAAATAGTTGATTCTGAGTGAAAAATCAAATAACATTCTCCTATCTCAATTTAAGACCGAAATTTTTAGTATAATCCCACAAACATCTCTTAAGATGTGCTCACTGATCTCTTATGATGTGCTCACTGAGTGGAACTGGTTACACACCTAAATGATTTCCTGAACTGGAAAACCTGAGATTAACTCCCAGTGCACAACATGGGCAGTGCAACTCCTTACTGTCCCCATAAAAGCCCATCTCTAAATGAGGCAATGAAACCTCTAGTAATTAAAAATGCATTGGGATAAATCCATAAAATACCAAAACACATTTGCTGCTGATAGTAATAGTATATTAATGCCTGCTGTAGTTTACAAATAAAATTTTTCCTTGTACACACTAGACTTACTACAGAAGAAAAAAAATCAATGAAAAATACTTTTGTATGCTCTATTTTTTCCCCCTTTTTTTCTCCAGGCATTTACCTTCTGAATTGCACAAAGGGTCATAAAACTATTCAAATGATAGTTTTTCCAGGAAATGTTTGGTGGTAATAGTTTGGGATATCTGTTAGAACACTCAGTTACTGCTTGGCCAGATATCTGAGGAAGGGCTTTCAAGCAGTTTGAAATGTCATATTTTTCCTTCTTTTTTATAAAGAACATAGACTTGTTTAAAAATCTCTCATTTAATTTTTTCTTAGTTATCTGAGTAGAATCCTAACATTCTTCTCATTTTTTTTTTTTCCCCTCTCTTCCCCCCCCTACCCCCACTCTTGCTTAAGTACTATATCAGGGCTGTTATTATTTTCACAACTTACAATGACTGGCAGAGTAATATATGTATATGCAAGTGAGTAGCTGTGCTCCTCATTCTTAACAACCCAGGAAAACATATTGGGCCAATTTCTACCCTGGATTTTCACCAATTTTGGATTTTCTCTGCAATCTGTTGTATAAATTCTGTCTTTCACCACACATGAATATAAACTACATTCTCATGTTTTCTTCACATTTTAAACATCAGTCTGGATTATTTAGCTCAACTTTATAGCTACATTTTATTAGATTGTTTATACATAAGAATACCCTAAAAACATATGCTTTTAATTAGGACACAGGTTCTAAATTAATTCTTTTAGTGGCAACATCATATATATTTAATTTTCGTATTCAGTATTCTTCAATTTTTTCTAGTTTATACCAATCTGTCCTTACAAAGGGCATGATTATTTATGCTTTGAGGTCAATGGCAGCATGCCCATTATTTCAGTAGGATTTGGATAAGATTTCAATTTGAGGTCCTAACTTGTTCATTTTAATTATGCAAATAGTAATGTAAAACCTAAAGTGAGCACTGTTTGTTCCGTTTTACTTAATAACTTTTTGAAATATTTTGCAGATTTAAAATGTGGATTAATGAAGTTTGGTGCCTAAGTGTCTTAACCTTTTTTTAAATTAGGGATGGTATTTTCTCTGAAGTTGTACCCATTTCTGAATTAATTTCACTGCTTGTGTAAGTACCCATTATGCATAGAGATAGATCACTTCCTAACTAATTTGTAAGTATATTCAGTGTGTTAAAAGTACTTTCCAAAGTGATTAACACTACTTACAGGTTGGGGTGGGTTTTTTTGGTGCTTTTTTTTTCTTTATTTTTTGCTTGCTTTTTTAGTGAATTTGCAGCAACGAAGTGGCACTTGAAAGGAAATGGCTGGAAATTTTCCAGTCAAAAAGCAGGTGTGAATAGGCAGGAGTAGGTGATATTACAGAATTGTCGCAAGTAAAGAAATACATTATAGTTTACATCTGCAGTTGTAGCTGCTCAGTTTCACTTTCATAATGTAGAATGAAATGTAGCTTAAAAAACTATTATAATTCTCACAGAATTAGATGATGGAGGTAAAGTAAAAATTCAAAGTTTAAATTCCATTCTTGAATATTTTGTAGTTGCCGTGCTGGCCTCACCATGTGTGCTCAGTCAAGCTAAAGTGGTACTAAAGTTGATTCTGACATCAGATCTGCAAACAATAGACAAATTTTTGCTTTAAACTCATGTGAAATCAAACTCTTTTGTTTTCAACTTAAATCAAAACATTTTAATGAACAAAAATTTTGATTAAGAAAATAAGTAATATTTATTTACATGTGCCATAGTCAGAATTAAATTACCATCTATGTTGCATTCTCAATTGTTTTCTTAACGTTTCTAAAGATAAGTTTCACACACTTTTTTATATGAAGTGAACACTGGAAAATATGGTTGCTGAAATACAAACACTGAGATAACACTGAGAACTAACTGAAATTCTGGTCAAACCATTTATTTTGCAACAGCGTGGGAAGGAATGGTGGTCTGGCCAACTGTAAAGAATTAAATATGAAATTGTAAGCATGTTTAATGACTAGCAAGTTTTGTGTAGTTTTTCCCTCTCACATGCTATATTCCAGTTCTTACTACCATTGTTTGTTTTCTGCTCCCTTCTGTTGCTGCCACATTGGCCTAATATTAGCAGGTGAAACTGTAGCACATGCGAGTACTCCAAATGGGAATATACTCAGCAAATGTAACAATTTGTGCTTTTTTATGCTTTATTTTTTACTTATTTCTAGACTTGAAACTCTTCTTACTTCTGATGATTTGGCCTTTACTAGCTCTGTTTCTACTGGCTAAGCTAAAAAAGCCCAGCAGTTACAACATTATCAACAGTTGAGTAAAAAAATCTCTTTTAATGCAGCATAATCAAATAGCTTTCTTAGATCAACAGTCATTAGTCATCCACACGTGCAAAATTCTAGACACTCCTATTTTAAACTCCTAATATATATACCACTATTTTTAGTATTTCAAAACTATATTGAAGTAATTCATGAACAATACAGACATAGCCAAAAGTAGTTGTGTGTGCATGGCCAGGGCCTGCCGCTGTGGGCAAACGTGGTAGTGGTACCTCAAGCTAATAAATTCAATAAATAATTTTTTTTTTTCTTCAAAATTATGTGCAGTCATCTTAGTTTGAGTAATGACTAATCACTTATTTAGGAGGTAGTACTCTTATTCAAGCAACTTAGTATGGTTTAGTCAGTAAAAATCATAGAATCATAGAATGGTTTGGGTTGGAAGGGACCTTAAAGATGACCTAGTTCCAAACACCCTGCCATGGGCAGAGACACCTCCCACTAGACCAGGTTGCTCAAAGCTCCTTCCAGCCTGGTCTTGAACACTTCCAGGGATGGGGCATCCATAGCTTCTCTGGGCAACCTGTTCCAGTGTCTCATCACTCTCACAGTAAAGAATTGCTTCCTAACATCTAATCTAAATCTCCCCTCCTTCAGTTTACAACTGAAGAAGATTTTAATCTTCCTCAGCCTCATCCAAAAGACCTTCTGCCATCAGAATAATATATAATTGTGTCTTCCTTTGCCTATGACATCTATACATTTAAATTCTCTTTAAGTGGTTCTGTTTAGTGGGTTATCAGGAAGAGTATTTACTATGGCTGCGGTCCTGCATTTTGATCTAGAAGTCAAACTATTCATGCTTGTGCCAAGTGCCTTAAATATTAACTAGGCTCTGCACAATTATATATGTATATAAAAATCCAACGCTGCAAGTGTATGTCATATTGAAAGATTTAGGCCTTATAGAAGTCAGAGTACTTTCTTATTCTTGCTTACAGGTGATGGCAGAGAGGGGAAGGAACATAAGAACATTGTGTGTCCATGCATAGGGAACAACACCCAAACCCTTTTCTTCTTTCCACACTTTAAAACAAACAAGCAAGACCCTCTGCCTGAGACACTAGAGTGTCACTCTTTAAAACTGTAGAACTTAGGACTTTTTTACAGTGTCATAGTGTTATTTTTAAAAGACATTTCTTCTGACTTTGCTTGCTTTTTTTTCCTGCTATTTTGACTTTAGTTCAAGTAATATGACTTTTGTAGAACTAGGAAGGAAAATAAGAATGTCAACAGTATTTTGTTTAAGCCTGCAAAATTAGTTTTACTTCTGCAGGGATCTAACTTTGAGCTATGCCCTCTGCTAAAGGTCACTGTTACTGATCTATGATGTGTGCCATAAGCTTTTCCATCATCCTTGAGGTTCAGGTGCATCCTCTGCTCCCCTGCTGCATGTTAAAGACATTCTTCTTCCACACAGATCTTGAATCACTTGTTCCCCAAGTGTCTGGTGCAGCTGTATGGAAGTATTTTCTGTGAGGTGGTCTAGAGCAATGTTTTGTGGGACTGGTGATACAGATGTGTTTTAGTGTCCTATTTCTAAAATCACCTCATCAGTAGAAATAGAATGTTCTATTGTTAAACAGTCATTTGGAATCACAGACTCATAGCAGTGTAAAATAAATGTGTACTTCAGAAATACTTTTTAAATTCTAAGATAATAGATATATAATAAGTAGTACTTGAATTAATGCCAAAGATATCTTGTACTTCTCATATATATGAAGGTAACAGAGCTGAATGGTTCATCGAGACCCTTTGGCTGAGAGTTTAGTTCCTGTGCTATTCTGTAGTCTTGTGGAAGATTTGGCAATGGGGACCCATGCTCTACTGTTACGGATTTTTCTCATTCATATCACGGAATCATAGAATGGTTTGGGTTGGAAGGGACCTTAAAATCTTCTCGTTCCATCTAGTTCCTGCCATAGGGGTGTTCCACTAGACGAGGTTACACAAAGCCCCATGCAGCCTGGTCTTGAACACTTCAAGGGATGGGGCATCTACAACTTCTCTGGGCAACCTGGGCCAGTGTCTCACTACCCTCACAGTAAAGAGTTTCTGCCTAATATCTAATCTAAATCTCTTCTCTTTCAGTTTAAAACCGTTATCCCTTGTCCTGTCACTACACTCCCTGATAAATAGTCCTTCCCTGTCTTTCCTGTAGGCCCTTTTTAGGTACTGGAAGGCCGCTATAAGGTCCTCCTGGAGCCTTCTCTTCTCCAGGCTGAACAACCCCAACTCTCTCAGCGTGTCTTCATAGGAGAGGTGCTCCAGCCCTCTCATCATCTTTGTGGCCCTCCTTTGGACTTACTCAAAATTCAAAATTCTTTGCATCCCCATAGGATATTTCATTAAGGAGTTTCAACCTTTCTGTTGCTAGACCTTTGTCTTCACTTTTGAAAATGCTAGCATCCCTTGTCTGGACATAGTTAGAAAGTAGATGGTTTGTAACATCTGTTTGGAAGCTCAGAGGGAAAACATTTTCATACTTAGTAAGAAAATGTAGAGTCCTCATCGTGTGAACCTCCTTCATATAAGTATATAAGTTTTGTATTTTGTACACACTTGTAAATCCACTTGGTGCTTATAAATGGCAAGTATATGATGGAATTTATTAGTGTGTGTTTTCAGAGAGAAGACACTTAGGATGGAGGTTTGAGATGAGCTATTTCCCCAAGTTGTCTTTTGGCATTACTGTGTCAGTGTGTATTTTCTTCTAGATCATGAAAAAAATACTCATCTTCTGGAACTAGTGTTTCTATTGTATCAAGTACTGTGGCTTTATTCAGATAAAGTATTTTGTAAGATGCTAGGTTAAAAACTGCATAAAAGTTACGGAAAAGAGTATAATGAAAAAAATATTATTTTGTGTCTAATATCACTGAATCAATTATACTTGCATCTGTGAAATGGCAGTTTAGTGCAATATTTAGCAGGAAGGGGATTATAAAGATATAACAAAGCAAAGGCCATGACTGTTTCATAGGTTGAACGCTGGTGTAACTCTGCAAAGTCAGGAGGAAAATGGAATTGAAACCTTGGCTTTAGTAGAAATGCTTACATAAATTATGGTTTACAGAATCAGATGCTATATATGTGGGTGTTTCTTTCTCAGCTGTTAAGCATGTAAGCTTGAACTATGTGGAGATCATTGTTTCTTCCTAAATCACTCATCTGGGATATGTTCACTTCTGCTTTTCTGTTGAATGTTATACTAACACAGGATTTTAAAATATTTGCATTTCTTGCAATTCTCTTTCTTTGGGCCAAAGATGTTCTAGTTTTGTACTGATTTTTATGCCGCAAACGTAGGAAGTGCTAAGTCATACTGATTTAAGTCTTCTTAATCCCGAGGAAAAGGATTTTAGATTAGAAGATGGAGAATGATGTTTTGGTTTTTTTTAACTTGCATTTCTCTACACAGAAAACTGGATTATTTGGAGTTGTATAGTATATTTTTAAGCAGCTTAAGGAACTGTATATAGTGTAAAAAGGTTGCAATGCTTCTGTGAGCCTTTTGAACATAATCTGCCTTTTTCTAATGTAATTATTGTCAAATAAGATCTGTGATCAGCTCACTTACAGTAATATAATTTGAAAATGACAGGTCCAGCTAATTATTCTTGCCTGTGCATATTTACATAACACATAGGTACCTTAAGCACTCCAGTTCTAGTGTTTTTTGCCTTCAGTATATCTGTATTGTATGTCTAAGACCTCCCCACTCATAAATAGCAGGCTGTCCTCTTTCTCCTCAATTGACCTTAGTTGAGATAGACCATTTTCTCTTGCAGTAGGCCAAACCTCCCTTCTCCTGGCCTGCTAGCTATTTTGTTATTTTTGTTATGACCTCTTTCACTTAATTGGTAAGGAGTTTCACTTGCATAGGACTAAACTTCTTATTAAAAACAAACAAACTTCTTCACATTGCCTGTATAGCTGAAAGACCTGAACCAGCAGCAGTTCAGTAAAAATTACTGTATTAAAAATGACCTGCTGAGGAAGGCCTTGCCTAATCTTCAGAGCCCATTCTACCATGCTTGCTGTGGTAAGCTTTGTTGAAAAATATTTCCATGACTGACATCTTTGAGACAGGCATCAGACTTCACTGTGAGCGCTGGATTATTGCTTGGGATTGCTTGGGATGGATGCAGCCCTGGGCAGAGTGAGAGATGCAGTCGCTATTGCCATGGATCCCAGGAAGAGTCTCCAGCAACTTAGTGTTACCCTGAAGTCCTCCATAACAAAGATGACATGTATTGACAGCACAACAACAAAGAAACAAAATTACTACTGGTATGTAGTGTGCTTCAGAACTTATCTTGATGCACTATGCTTTCCCAACCTCCCTTCTGCTTCCTCAGTGTCTATACAGTCTGGGTTTTAAAGATGAGAAAAAGTGGTCAGGGTGAGTATGAGTGTCAGTGTGTGCGTGGAGAAATCATACCATTGTGGCATGGAGCATGAAGAGAGAGAATGTTTATCTGTCAATACTATGGCAAAAAAAGAAGTCCATAATCATGTTGGTTGTATGATTTTTATGAAAATGTGCATTTGGACAATGCATCTTGAAGAACTTAATCTGTTGGTAAGTAACTTCATTTATGCAATCCACCAAAGTCTCTTACTCTTTTCCAACTGTCATCCTGCCCTCAAGGCTGTGGCAGCATGTATTGTTCTTAGGAATTATGTCAGTTTTATATGCCGAAATAAAGCTTGAGAAACTCTTGTTTTTCAATAGTATAGACTCCCTGAACACTATATGAGACATAATTTTATAGTTGCTTTCAAAACAAAATCTTGATGGTCTCCTACTCCCTACTCCACGCATCTATTTTTCCCAAATAGTTACCAAGTAATTTCCTGTTACATCTGGTGAGGTCAAATCCAAGACTGCCAACGCATGATTGCTTCATATTTTCAAATACAGCTTTTTGGAGAACACTTCAGAAACAAGGTCAGGTGTTTCTTAAGTTTTGCTTTCCACGGATGAAATATTTGGAAAGAAAGTTGATCTCTTTTTTTTTTACCTTTATTTTTTCCAAATAGTCATCACAAACCTGCTGTTGATTATACTTGAGTAAACTGTCATCTGTACATATTTGAATATGTTTTCTCACTAAGATAGTAAAACATAAGCGAGGCTGAGCTATTTGGTTGAAAAATGTAATGAGAGAGCTGAAGGACTGGAAAGTGAATGCTATGCAAGTGCTGTAATAGTCTTTGCATAGCTTTTAAGTTCTGCAGGGGCTCCAGTGAGGCAGTTTCCTGTTGTTTTACTGTGCTATATTTGTAGTAATTATATGAAAATTTTCTAGCCAAGCTTTTAAAAATGAAGCATCTCTATACTATGCTGTTTTGTAAATTTTTTCAGTATTTCCACCTCCATTGAACTTGATGAAAGCTAAGCATTTTTGAAGTGTATTTTTGCATTCTTAAGTTGCCAGTGTTGAAGGTTTTTTATTTTAGGAGTCCTTTATTCTCAGAAACACTACTGGTAAATAAGAAAGTAAGATTGTGATTCTGTCAAATATGCAGTAGTTAAAATTGTCAAATCTGAGAGAAGATTTTGGTAATCAAATAGGGCATGTCAGAGGAACTAGTATCTAAGCTGATTGCTCAGATACTCCAAATACTGTAATATAGTTCTTTGTGGAAGGCAAACTCTCTACAAGGCAGGACTGTTCATATGAAAGAGCTATTTTTTTTTTAATGTTAGAAGTGTGCAGAATCTAAATTATCACATGCAGAATCACACAGAATGGTAGAGGTTGAAAGGGACTGTCGGAGACCATCTAGTCCCACCCCCCTACTAAAGCAGGTTCACCTAGAGCAGGCTGGACAGGAATGCATCCAGGTGGGTTTTGAATATCTCCAGAGAAGGAGACTCTGTAACCTTTCTGGGCAGCCTGTTCCAGTGCTCTGTCATCCTGAAAGTAAAGAAGTTTTTTCTTATTTTCCAACAGAGTCTCCTGTGTGCCAGTTTATGCCTATTGCCCCTTGTCCTGTTGCTGGGCACCACTGGAAAGAGCCTGGCCCCATCCTCTTGATACCCACCCTTTAGGTACTTATAAGTGCTGACGAGATCCCCTCTCACTCTTCCCTTCTCCAGGCTAAGCAGACCCAGGTCTCTTAGCCTTTCCTCGTAAGAGGGATGCTCCATTCCCTTGATCATCTTTGTAGCCCTCAGCTGGACTTTATGGCTGAAATAAGACTGAGTTTCTACCCCATTTTGTATTTTTTTTCTCCCGTATTGATTCTTCACTGCTGAGTATTGTGTGGAAATAAAGGTTGGATTTTTGTTGGTATAGCAGCTTGGAGCACTTAGTGACAAAATCACATTTTGTGTATGTACTTTTAATTTTTCAGAATAGGAGTCATAGTATTAGTTCACTCATTGTATACAAACATTGTGGAGGGAGAGATACTCTTTTTTAGAGCTTGTTTGAAAGGATGATTTTCTGTTTTAATTAATCTCTTTACTGAAATAGCTTTTGTGCATTAATGAGTATTTTTTAAAGAGTATGTAATTTCTGAGAGTAAATTTAAAACAAAATTTAAGACATACCCATGTCTTTCAAAGAGATATTGGCAATGCAGGTTACGGTCCATTTCTAATAATTTTCACAGACCAGATTTCAGGTGTACATTGTACGTTGTGCAAATGTTTAAAGGGCACAGCAGGAACTGGTTCACAAACATCCAGAACTAATCACTTGTGTTCTACAATTTAAGTTAAAGAATTTGGAAACATAGATAAATATCATCCTTTTATATTTGGTGATGAGTGAGATACAGAGCACACTTAAGAGTTACTGTACATATTTCTAGAGGTAGTTAATTTTTCTGCAGACATATGCTTTTATATGTTGCAGGTTGATTATCAACAAGTTTGTTAATCCAAAGGTCAAATAAATTACCAATATCTTCTGTAACTGGTTCTCCATGTTTTTCTTTTAATATTTTGTGCTCCAACATAGTTAAGCTCATATTCCAGAATGTTTTAAAAAAAAAAAAAAAAAAGGCCTAATTTTCCAGACATAATTTGATGTGTGATTTCGGGAATCTTCCTGTTTCTGTGTTGAACTATGGTGGATTTTAAAGAGGCAGAATATTCAGAAAGTGACATCTTCCCTTTGGACACTAAAGCTCTTAAATTTCTTAAATATAGAGGCATCAGAAGCTTTTGAGAAATATTTTAGGCGTAAGTATTAATTTGGCTAAAACACTAACTCACTTGTATAGAAACATAGAATCACTATCATATAAATTGCAGTAACATTTCAAAATAAAAAAAAGCTTTAGCTTTTCAATAGGACTCTTTTAATATCACTTAAAACTTCCTTTTTTGTTTCATGACAAATATGTGATTTGTTTGTTTTATTATAATTATTGACTCAGTAGATGGCACTCTTCCCTCTGCATCACCCGTGTGCCTAGGTCATCTTTATTTAAGGTATTTTTTAATAAAAACAGTATCTTCCTGACTGCTTATGATCATTAGAACAAGAATATCAGCTGCCATATTCTAACAAAATTTCTGTTTAATTAATTCACTCTTGCTTGTCTCAGTCTTGGTTTTCACTGCTGGTGGATAACATTTTTTGTCTGAACTGTTGTGTGTTAGTGTTAAAATAGTTATAACATCCCTCTGTACATACAATCCTCCACCCACCACGCCCCAGCTTGCACTTAACAGAGCCTGATTGTCTTTACTCCTATGACTGAGTCTTACAACTTCAGTGGAGTTGCTTTCATACTCAGATGAAAATTCCCTGTGTAAAATTTATCAATCACTTACCTTTCAGTAAATTTTATGTGAGTCTTTGAAGCATACAGTTGTGCTGATGCCCAGTGCTCATACTATCAAAACAGGATCTTTTGCCATGGCTTCTTAGCCGCTTAAAGATCTGATTTTGATGCTACAGATATAAATGCAAATCACCAGTAAACCACTGTAACTGTAAAATAGAGTCTTTAAATACACAGAATCAAAGTCATGCAATGGTTTAGGTTGGAAGGGACCTTAAACATCATCTAGTTCCAATCCCACCTCCCACTAGAACAGGGTACTCAAAGCGCCATCCAACCTGAACTTGAACACTTCCAGGGATGGGGCATCTACAGCTTCTCTGGGCAACCTGTTCCAGTGTTTCACCACCCTCACAATAAAGAATTTCTGCCTAATATATATTCTAAATCTCCCCTCTTTCAGTTTAAAACCATTACCTCTTGTCTTGTCACTATACTCCCTGATAAAGAGTCCCTCATCTTTCCTGTAGGCCCTTTCTAGGTACTGGAAGGCTGCTATAAGGTCTTCCTGGAGCCTTCTCTTCTCCAGGCCGAACAACCCCAACTCTCTCAGCGTGTCTTCATAGGAGAGGTCCTCCAGCCCTGTGTTCATCCTTGTGGCCCTCCTCTGGACCCGCTCCAACAGGTCCATGTCCTTCTTGTGCTGAGGGCTCCAGAGCTGGACACAGTACTCCAGTGGGGTCTCATGAAATCAGAGTAGAGGGGCAGAATGACCTCCCTCGACCTGCTGGTCACACTTCTTTTAATGCAGCCCAGGATGTGGTTGGCTTTCTGGGCTGCAACTGCATATTGCCTGCTCGTGTTGAGCTTCTCACCAACCAGCACCCCCAAGTCTTTCTCTTCAGGGCTGCTCTCAAGCCATCTTCTGCTCAGCCTCTATTAATGAATGGGATTGCCCTGACCTGGGTGCAGGCCTTGCATTTGGCCTTGTTGAACTTCATGAGGTTTGCATGGGCCTACCGCTCAAACTTGTCCAGGTCCCTCTGGATGGCATCTCTTCCCTCCAGCATGTTGACCGCACCACACAGCTTGGTGTCATCTGTAAACTTGCTGAGGGTGCACTCCATCCCTCTGCCCATGTTGCCAACAAAGATTTTAAGCAGCACCAGTCCCAGTACTGATCCCTGAGGAACGCTGCTCATGTGGTGTCTCCACTTGGACATTGAGCCATTGACTTCAACTCTTTGAGTATGGCTATCCAGCGAAATTAGAGGCAAGGATATTGTGTGGGACAGCATCAAATGCTTTGCACAAGTCCAGGTAGATGATCTCAGTTGCTCTTCCCTTATCCACCAATGCTGTAACCCCATTGTAGAAGGCCACCAAATTTCCCAGGTCTTGCTACCTGTCTTTGTTTCCAGCCTCTATAGGGTTCCTTTTTCTGTTTCAGATTGTCCAGGAGCTCCTTGTTCATCCATGCAGACCTCCTGGTGTTTCTTCCTGACTTCCTCTTTGTTGGGATGCATCACTCCTGAACTTGAAGGAGGTGATCCTTGAATACTAACCAGCTTTCTCGGGCCCCTGTTTCCACCAGGACTTTATCCCTTGGTACTTTGCCGAACAGATCCCTGAAGATGCCAAAGTCTGCTCTCATGAAGTCTAGGATAGTGAGCCTGCTGTGCACACTCCTTGCTGCCCTAAGGATCTTAAACTCCACCATCTTATGGTTACTGCAGCCAAGGCTACCCTTGAGCTTCATGTTCCGCAGCAGCCCCTCCTTGTTGGTGAGAACAAGGTCAGCACCTCTCCTTGTTGGCTCCTCTATCAGTTGGAGAAGAAAGTTATCATTGATGCGTTCCAGGAACCTCCTGGATTGCTTATACCCTGCTGTGTTGTCCCTGCAACAGGTATCAGGGTAGTTGAAGGTCTTCATGAGGACCAGGGCTTGCAAATGTGAGGCAGCTCCTATCTGTCTATAGAGGGCCTGATCTGCTTGGTCTTGCTGGTTGGGTGGCCTGTAGCAGACCCCCACTGTAATATCACCTGTCCCTGCCCTCCCTTCATACTGACCCATAAGCTCTTGTTTGCCTCCTCATCCATCTCCAGGCAGAGCTGGTCGTTGACATGGAGCATGACAGCCTCTGTGCTCTTTACCTGTATGTTTTTGAAATTAATTTAAGAATTAAATTGTACTGCCAGTATGCCTAGGTCATATAAACTTACAGTCTTACAATTTTGACTGTCAGTACCTTTGCCCATGCCATGCTGTGGATATCTGTGTTCCCTGAACCCATGGCAGAAAGCGAAATTGACCTTCACCATCTCTTTCATTATTACTACTTATGCCAGAGACACTGAACTCTTATATGATCCACAGATTTGTACACCATATGCTTTTTCTTTTAGCCTTTTATACAGCAGGTTAGGGTAGTCCAGGTTTTTTGTCAGTTTTGTGCAGCCTGGTCATTGAAAACAATATCCACACCATCTTTATAGCTTTTCTCTGGTTTCCACAATAAAGAGAATGTAGCTAGTGACAGATGGAAATAAGAACCAGGTTTTGAAATTTGCCCTTCTTGTAATGCAGCTCTTTCCATTTTATGATACAGATTTCAAGTGGCATTATTGGATGCATACTGAGTATTACGCTCTTTTTTCAAGATAGAAAAAAGAGGGATGTCCATCTGAAGCTTTTTACAGTATTCAGTGTGAGCTTCCTCAAAGCAGAAAAGAACGCTAGCTTATACTGAACAGGCATCTTCTGCTATTCTTCCTGCATTGTTTTTTTACTCACTAAGAGTAAAAGGGAGGGATCTGGTAAAGGGAAAAGATAAATCCTCTTCAGCCTCCAAACAGAATGCAATTTACAACTGAAATGTGTCCTTCTGATGTTGTGTGGCACTTTGTTGTTTCAATGCTCTTTTAAAACACTACCAGTCACAACTTCTGTTGTTCTCCAAATTGGATGGTAAAAGACCTATCCTTCTCTAGATTTTTAGATTCTATTTCTAGATTTTTTTTATAAATAGATTTTTTTTTTCTCTAGAAGGAAATTATTAATTTTCTTGCTCTCTCCCAAACAACTTAAGGAATCTTCATGTTGCTTGAAATAAAGAATAGTTAATTACTTGCTCTTTTGCCCAGGCCTTACTGGTCCAACAGATGATCCTGAAAATGCCCCCAGAGCTTAATCCCATGATAATTTTGAGTGGATACTTACATGAGTATTCAGAGTTTTGACAGTTTACTCCTGCAGTCTGAGTCTTTCTCCGTGTGGTATGCAGCTTGCTAGAGAGACACACTGTGTTCTAGATACTGCAGAAAAAGGATGTGTCTACGCATGTGCACTTACCATTATATTTTTCATTTCATGAGCATTGTGACTTTTTTTCATAATTTGGAATTGAAAGCTTTTCTATTATCTCTCAGAATGTAGTTACCATTCAGGATGATTCTCTGTGGGTAACTTGAACTTTATCATTAGTGTTTCTCCAGGCAGAAGAAGATAACGTGTCCACATTACAAAAGTTGTTAGAGTGAGTGGCATTGCTTTTAGCAATGAGACTGCACAAACATATTAATGACCTTTGATACTTGAGTCTTGTATCAGTTTTGGAGGAGTGTTATGAAAAAACTACTCTGGCATTATGGGAACTGAAGCTGGTCTGTGGATAAATGAGGGGACTTTTTTTTCCCCTGTAAAACTAAGTTATGATTAGTTCTTACGATTAACAAATTAAATTAAAAATATTTAAAAATACAGAACCCTGAACTATTGCATTGTTTCAAATCAAATACTTCTTTGATTTTTTCCCTAATTTTAATTCTGCCCAAAAAAATCAAAATATTAAGAACTGATTTGCAAAAAGTTGAGATAACTTCTGATCTGTTATTAAAAAAATTCCAAAACATTGGCAGTAAGATTCTTCTGTTTTGCAGTGAGATGTAATTTTGGTAGTCTGGTATTCATGTAACTTGGCTTGTTAGTCACTCAAGAAAGATGAAATTTAAGAGATTTTTTTGTAATGGCTTTAGGTTCTTTGTAACACTAACTGGAGTGTCAAATCACGGCCTTAGAATGTGGAGAAGGAATGATACTCAGATCATGTAACTAAAGTATTTTTTCGTGTGTTTTATTGTTTAGGTTCTTTCCAAAATTGAGATGTAGTTCTTAAATGTCTTACAGTTGATATGTTTTGGTGTTTTAAGAGCATGTTGACCTACATGATTTTTGTGGGAAGACTCCTAGACCTGCACAGAGTAACACTGATGCCAGGGAAGTGTAAGAGTCTGTCTAGTAGTTTAGCCCTATGAGCAGCTTACTACAAAGTACCAGCAAGATACTACAAGTTATCTTAGTCCTGTTTTGTCACTCACCAAGCTGACTCAGCTAATCTTTCATTGTCAAGTGCTCATAGTTATGCAGTTATGATCTTGAAGGAAAAGACACTTTAATGTCAGAACTAGAAGGATAGAAACTGCCAGAATTCTTTCTTTCTTTCCCATGGCCACTTACAAATCTTTGTTTTAAAACCAGATTTGTACTGAGTTGCCAAAGGGATGATACTTCACGACTATCCAGTGTTGCTGTAGGGGTCAAATCTCTGTTGTAGGTGTTTGTAATACTATGTTAGAGCATCAGGTGTTCATTATTAAATATAGTATTATCGTTACTTTAGGTATTTCTAAACATTTTATTCAGGTCATGTTCTGAAAACTGTGGAACTTGGTATTTTATAGAGCTGATCACATTCAGCTTCCAGATGAGCACAATTGTTTTCCAGACCTTTTAGGATGGCTCTTTGGATAGCACTGAGTTTGCATTTGGATGGCCTTCACACTGCATCAGCCAGACCCATGGCAAATCTCTCATTTATTACTCTCTGCAGCTTGAAAAAGGGAGTGCTAAGTGGTTGGATAAATAGGGAGAAAGAGGTACAAGCGGTTCCTTAGCTTGCACATTAATTTAGCTGTAATGAAAAGTATTTGCTTATACTGTAATTTTAAGACAGTTAGTCCTGCTTAAAAATTGCAAGGTCGTAAGTAATGCGGACACATACTCATTGTCCAGATTCTTTCAGAAGAAATGTCTGCCCTATGAGCTCTTTTAACCACCTGCCAAAGTGAAATACATTATGCAATTCTGAACAATATGTTTGGAAACACTAAAGAACAAGAAATTGTACTCCAAATATTAGCAAAACCAAGGAATTTTTCAGATGTGTGAAATGCAATATGTTAAACCATGAAAGTGTTTATGGGTCTTTGACCAAGATTGGTTTTAAAGCTATTCCATCTTAGTCATATTTTGGTTAAGATTGATAATTATTTAGTGGTTAAAAAAATTACCAGCAAACAATAGCAATAGTAAGAGATGCAGTTAGTCAGGAGAATTGTGACGTTTTGCAATTCTATTTTTGGTTATGTCTTGAGTCAATTAAATGGATTGTTTGGCAAACCAAAAAACTTAATTCCTGTACATGACCCTTTTTAAAAATGGGATTCTAAATAGTACAGTGCTATGCTAGGGGTAGTAACTTCACTGAAATGCATGGTACTTCATTGTAGTCTTTGCATTGCTGAGTTTGCTTTCTTGGCCCGCATTACTGGAAGGAAACTCTACTTCTGCGCATTCTTTTAAGTAGCTTTAGAACTTAAATGCATTTATTAATCTTAATATTTTTACATTTTTAACTAATAAAAATAATTTTTTACCATTTTTTTTTGTTTTAGGCTTTTACAAGTTCTTAAAAAAAAAAGTAGGAATCTGACTTTGGAAAAGGGGCCTGGCAGGCAAGGAGAAATACCAGGAAGCGGTGAAGATATGCAGGGGGAAAATTAGAAGGGCCAAGGCTCAAGCTGAGCTCATCTTGGCCAC
>KZ506399.1:199974-219899 GCA_002844005.1 Limosa lapponica baueri
TGCATACAGCATGGCCCTGGGAATTGCAAAACCCGTATTCTCCTTGAATTATCATTGGCTGCTGTGTGCCTGTACTGTACCTATTCTCTGTCCTTGTTTACTAATCCAAGTGTCAGCGCCACAATTCCTTATCCAGGTGCAATACCAAATGAGGATTGAGTGCTCTGTATTTATCTTGCAAGGATATTGTTAAATTTTTTTTAAAGCTTTAGAAAATAAATGAAATTCTTTCTAAAGTACTTAGAAGAAAGAAAAGTTATGTAGTTGTGCGTTATTCTGAGAACTAAATAAACCAAACAGAATTTACCTGATCCTGATTCTCTATGTAAGAGTTCTCCTATACTGAGTGTGCTCTTTTAGGTCCAACATGATTTCTGTAAAGGTGATATGAAGTTTTAAGAGATGTCTGATGCTGTAAAAAAGTAATGGGCTGTTTCTTTCCTCCTCTTTTGGGCAGTTTTGGTATGAATCATGATGGAATTGGAAATTCCTGTGGGACCAAAGGTCATGAAGCAGCAAAGCTAATGGCAGCTCATATTACAGCAAACACCAACCCTTTCTCTTGGTCAGCCTGCAGTCGGGATTACATCACCAGTTTTTTAGAGTAAGTAATCTCTCAAGAAAAATCATGAGTTTTCAAAAAATTGACACCTTTCAGGATAAATAGACATACAGTGGCCTGTTCTGGTGGTTTACTTTTTAGAATGAACAGACGGAAATACAGCAAGTCACTTAAGACTTTTATTAGTAGAACACTTTTTCTATGTAATGGCAAATGCTTCTTCTGCACCATTCCCCACTTTACAGTTCTCATTTTTAATCTATTCAAAACATTTTGAAGTGCTGATTATATCTCATTACTTCGTTAATCTGAGGGTGAGAAATAGAGAGGGGGAGATTTTTTATGAATGGTAGGAAGTATTCTTTTTAAAATACACACATAATGTGAGGGAATCTAGTGAAAGGAACAAGGTTGTAGCCCTGTTTCTTGTACATTTCATTCTCCAGATTTTTTTCATGCAGTCTTGTGGGTTTTATCTGTCAATGTGCTTTGGTAGCATTGGTGATAATATAAATCTTATAGGAGTGGATGGCATTGATCTTTATATTAATACCTTAAAATTGTGCTAATCTATACTTCCGTGGTGATTTTTATCCAGAAGTATGTTGCTACTTGAAATTTTACCTCTACATGAAGAAGATTGGAACAGTCAAAATATGTTAGTCTCAAAAATGTGGTCATAGCAATGTGTACATTGGTATTTATAATGCATACTGAAGCTTTTGTATGTGTTTTGAATTATGGAAGACAAACATAGAACTGTGAGTTCACTGAGGCAGATTAATAACAGTTTTTAAGATGGCGTAAGAGGGGCTTTATTGGAGCAGATGGCAGTTGATTGGTGAGTTCAGTGTCATCAGTGCAATTATTCCTTTAAGAGATAAAGGTTGTTCAATAATTCAGACACTTACTGTGTTTTGGGAGATGGACTTATACCAGTCGAGTGGTCTAACCATGAGACAGCTAAGAACAAAATGAGCTTCTCCTCCTCTTTCAGCAATCTAACCTCAGAATGAGGTGCTGTATTCTGAATCTTAGCTGAAGGGACCCATCCAGAGAGATACATTTTCTTTAAATTGGTTCAAACATAGCTTCCTGCACAATGTAGAGGATCGCTGAATTGGTCTGGTGAGGTGTTTCAGCTCCCTATAAAACCAGTGGGCAGAGACAGAGGTTTAATGTTGGTGCTGTTCAGAGGAAAAAAAAATTCTCTTCAATTCCTGTATCAGGTTAAGGTAGTTTGTATCACACCTCTGAACTGTGACCCCCCCCCGGTTTTATGCACTGGAGCATTTAAGATGAGTGTCTAAACTAAAGGACACCGAATAAGTCATCTTTACGCTCTCTGAATAATTCTTCCTTACATCCTTACATACAATACAGGTTTCTCACAATATAAATTTATTTTCTCCAAAGAGATATGTATGTATTCATTTAACAGTACCATTATAAAAAAATACATAGGGTACTTTTGTTTTATCATTACCAATCATTTCTATTAATTCAACACTGTTCCTGTTAGTAGTCTTTCTAGTATGTCATGCAGCCTAGAATTAAATATGATAAGGAATATGAGTCTTGCATCTCTTCTGACAGGTTATTTCACAGCTCAGTAGTTCTCCCTGTAAGCTTACGGTTCAGGTATTTTCTTGTCACATTTGGGAGTTTGTTTCTTACTGTTACAGTTCTGCTATTCTCTGTCTCATTTACTTCTATTTGTTGCTCTCCTCTGAACTCCATTTTCATAATTGTCCTGACAATAAGTTATCTATTGATGAAGACATAATTCAACAGATATCTAAGAAATCATACCACCTTTATGGGTTTAGAGAAAGAAAAATGGTAAAATTCTGTGGCTTGTGTGATGCTGCAAATATAAAAGAGCTGAACATACCTTCATAATGTTCCTTCACAGTTTTAAATTGCAGCCTGAACAAACATTCTTGTTTCTTTAGTTGATATGTACACAGTGATCTTTCAAATTTTTAATGCTAGCTAAAAATATGTTTAGCTTGTGCCTCCTCTATGTTTAATTTTTTAATTTATTTTATTATTATCTCCATTATTCTTTTCTATTATCTAGGTTTGATTATGAAATTTTACTTATGTTAGCATAAAGCCAGAATAGTACTCTGGTGAATCTGTTCCCACAGTTCTACTCTCTTCAGGTTTTTTGAGATACTTTTATGTCATTGCCAGTGTTTGCAAGCCTACTCAAATTACTACCATCTGTGAATTTCATAAAAAAATCGTTACTGAATATACTAAGTGATATTTGAGCTAGAATAAAAAAAAACACCTTACCCATAGCAACTTCAATAATAAATTATCATTTGTAGTATTTTAGCTGTATTTTTGTAACCTGGAATATTATTTTTTTTCAAAGCCACATTGGATAAACTTTATTTTACACATTGCAATTATGAATAGATTTTCCAATTATATAGGATACTGTGTTAAATAATGTACTAAGTCAAGGATAACTTCTCCTTCATCTGCTAATTTTGCAATCTGTTTTTTAAAATGTCAGATTTCTGAAACATGATCTGTTTATTGTAAATCTGTGCTTCTTATTGTTTCTGGTTCCGCTTGATATCCTGTTGATGCTTTTTTCCTTAAAATAGTTGATTTATCATTTCATAGAGTAGAATAGGCTGTAAAACTGTAGTTTTTTTCTCTAGTTTCTACTTTTCTCCCCAGCTTTTCATGCCATCTCCTCAATGACAGCAAGGAGCTGTTGAGATGATAGAGTTACGCGGGTACCTGCAGGACAGCTGCCAGAAGCCTAGTTCACTTCTTTTTACCCATTCACACCTTTCCTTAAGGCAGAACGGCTTCACGAGCAGATACTTTTCTGTTGCATGTAATGATCAGTGAGCAAGAAGCAAAGAAAAATAGCAAATTTCTTGTGGTAGCAATTCTGTGGCTGCTCCTATAAGAGCAGAACAATCTGCATCCAGTCAGGAAAAATGAGTCCATTTTTTTCTAATACTTCTTCATAACTTAGTAACAGATGAGGAAAATGCTTATTTAGAGCTTCAGAGGCAAAGCCTCAAGATGTTGTCATCTGTGTCTCCAGATATTTGCTCCATAGATTAGATTCTGCTGTCTTTCTTTCTATTTTTCCTCAAGACTGGAAAAACGGCTGGGAGCAGACCCTGTAGACTACAAACAAGGAAGACAAGTGGTGGGTTTTTTTTCTCTGCTGAATGAGTATGGCTAGTTTAGGATTCATTAGCTATGTATTGCTAATAGATCTATCAAAAATCTCAAGAAGGATGGCCAGCCAGCACAGGCTCTGCAATGGCCAAAGAAAATAATTTTTTACTGGGGAAGCCATTCCTTCTAGCAGATAATAGCTGCTGTCTGTCATGCATTTTCTTAGATGGAAAGATTGACTGAATTCAGTTTATCAACTGAATTGTTGATTGTTCATAAGTGCTTTACAATGGCTTTAAATTTCAGTAACCTTTCATGGAAGTAAATGCAGAAATACTTACTGAGAACTGAAAGGTTGGAAAGCAGTGTCAGAGAACAGAGGTTCCTGTGAGAGGAGCAGAAACCCTTAATATCTGTTTATAGCATATATTTATACAGTGTGCTTATAGAGCCATGCAAATACCTAGACGTAAAGAAGAGAACTTTTTGCTTAGAATTTTTTGTTCAATTACTTTTATGTTTTGTAATAACAAAATCTGGGTGATTTCTGGAATCATAGTTCATTGGTCTTGTCAGTATCAGATAAGAGAAGGTGTTAGAAGTAGTTAGATGGCCGTGTCTTTCAAAGGCAGGATTGTCTTTTGAAGATGAATGGAGAAGAACCAGGGACCTTTATACTATTTGAGTAAGTAAGATCTATCATGGGAGACTCTAGGATTGCCATACAATGGGATTTAGATCCGAGACTATGCCTTTTTAACTCTGGAAAAGAGCCAAAACTACCTTGGTCCAAGCAAGCCCATGTAGACAATATAAAAAATCATCCAGTGTTTGGGCCCAGACATCATCTACCCAAGAACCTTGGACATGCAAGTAAATATGCAAGATAAATTTAGGATATACCTATATATTCCTTCTATACTAGCTATGGCAAATTGGCCAGTCCCCTGGTACTCCAGAAATCTAAATTAACTTTTAAAAAAGTACAATCCAAGACTAGTCTTGAAAGGTAACATCAATCATGCCAAAATTTAATATCTCTCTCTACAAATCAATGGAGAAAATTTCCATTCGGTATTATCCGTTGACTTACAGTTTGGACTATAATTTGATTCTTTTCATAGGATTTTTTTTAGCTAATAATTGAATAAAAACCATATGTCCCCAATTACTGTAGATTTCTGAAACTTTGAAAGTCTTATGTTTTGCTTAAAAGGCTACCCAGTTAAAAAAAACAACACAAAAGTTGCTGTAATCATGGGCTGGCAATATATTTTTGAGCATTGACTTTGCAAGTGTTACTTTTTCTACCTCTTGGTTTATGTAAATTTTAAGAAATTCTAAAGGGCAGAATCAGCAGCAGATTCCCATTAACTTATTTATAGAATGTTTGCTGTAATAAATATAGAAAACAATTTGGCCTAATATTTTATAGCTTAGTATCTCCCAAACTCTCAAGTCCAGATCCCAATACATTTTGGTAGGTGGATGATTTTGACAGATGGACCAATAGATTTTTCCTAATATAGCTGCTGGATAATTTTTCAAATGAATAAAATAATGCTTTGGAACACAGACCATATTGTGGAGGAAAGTATACAGTAGCAAATTATCTACTAACAAACAAAAGAAAAATTGGGCATTATGAAAAGATTGTGCAAAATTAGAGAGGCTTTGCGATAAAACAGATAATAAGACATACAGCCAGCCTTGCATAAAAGACTGGAAAGAAGAAGAATTTCTCATGAGTGAGTGGTAAATCCACATCAATATCTGAATTTCTCTAACATTCAGGAGTGTTTTCATTTAGTAATCTTATTCTGGTTCATTTTCATTTTAAACGTACCACTTCAAATCACACTTCCATTACTTATGCAAATATTTATGTTATTATCTGTAGGCTGTTGAGCAGTCTGCAGAGTTTATTCATTAATGTCAAGTTAAGCAGCTTTTGTAACCTGTACAGAAATAAATGCTGGTGCTCTTTAAAAATCAGTTTTTACTCAGGAAAAGTATGTAATAAATATGAAGTAAGGATTCTTTTAGGAGCTGAATTTTATATATAGACGTGAATTATTCATGGTTTTATATGTATGTATATATATAAAATGCACTATGTTTATAGTTAATGAATTTTATTATTTTCCCCCATATTTTTATGGGTAATTTGGCAATGGAATCAAATAAAATATTATGTATATTATCCTTATATTTATAGGGTTGTTTAGCTATAATAGATAATTACAAATATTTATAATACATTTAGTTTATGATCATTAATTATGGCTTGCATTATAGTCCACATCATTATTATGAATAAGCCAATACTGTAACATTCAAAACCTTTTTTCAGTGCTAGTGTTCTGGGATATGTTCTTCAACCATTAAAGGAGTTGTGTTGTACTGTGTATGTTGCTGAGAGATTTGGGAATAGATACTGTAATAGGAGCATAAACCCTGAAATGTCTACATCCATGGGTTTTGCTTTTTCTCTTTATTGGCCTTGGATGCAACAGCAATGTATGTACAGAGGTGATGTACAGATGATCCCCAGTTTTGCATTGTTCAGACTGTAAAGATGCTAACAATGAGTGCCTGGTTGCTGTTATTTTGTAATGAGCAGTGATAGCATGTCTGAAATCTTAGCTTTCAGAGAATGCTCTAGCGTTCTTGATATCCTTTCAAACAGCAGATTAATTTGCTATCCTGTGATATTAAAATGCAAACAATGTTTAAATTTTATTGTAGAGTGTTTTACAAAGATCTCTTGAGACACTACACTTTAATATTGGGATGAAATGACATCAAGAATAGCTATTTTATAATTGAAACCAGTCACACTATGTCCCATAAAACCTCATGAAATTAACCTAAAATTAGGAAAAAGAGGGGAAATGAGGAAGTCTTTGAGTAATAGTAGTATCTTGTGGAGTATATAGAATGTAAGGATGAGTTTGAGATCATCTTATTTATATTGTAAACACTAAAGATTCATCCACTCCCTGTTCAACAATGTAAATGCTCTGCAGGGGTATCCTGTAGGTTTTGTGACTTTGTATATCCTTCCTATATAAGATAAAATCACAAAGCACAAAAGCAGTTGTGAGTAGAAATTTTCCAAAATGGCAGAGGTGAAGGTATTGAGGTATTCTTTTCCTTTCTGTTATCTTTTTTACATCTACACAAAGGGCTTTTTCACTTTTATAGACCTGGTTGATAATAACTATTAGATCTCTGGCTATAAAACGATTCAATACTCTTATTCTTCCTGCACCCTTTGGTTCATTCCCCTAGATATAGCAGATTATTTTTCTCAAATATCTGGGTTTTGCTTTGGTGGAGCAAAAGAAAAAGGGAGAAGAACACAGCCATAGACTCAAGAGTATTACACCATTCCTGAGTCCAGTAGAAATGTCGTGGAAAGGTTATACGATCCTCAGCCTGTGTTCATCCTTTGTACACCTTTGGTGAGATCTTTCATTGCCAATGGGAAGTCCCTGGTTTTATTAAGGTGTTTTATAATGCATGCTATTTCTTTTCCAAAATACTTCAATTGACACAATACAGTATCAGATTCTTATACTAAATTTGTAAAATATGTCGACTTTATTCAACTACTTGAGAGAATTAATAGAGTTGAAGCAGAAGGAAAGAGAGAAACATATGTTCAGTTTGAGAGATGGTGATGTGAAGTAGCTAGTGAATGAACGACGGCTTAGTAGTAATTTTCTTGCTTTGTTACTACTACAACAGTATTTTGTTATTGTGAAAATTCTGTCATTAGAGTACTAGAGGCATATTTTTCTATTTACTACATGGATTTTGACTTGCATTTCTGCAATTATATGTCTTAATAGAGTAGGCATAGACTTTAATTTACAAGTTCAGTGAATTAAAAGATTTAGACTTGAATCTGTAACCTAATCCGGGCAGGGGTATATATGCCTATGGAGAGAGTCAACGAAGGTAATAAGGGTTTCTAAATGCTCTGCCCTTGGCTGTCTGTTTTCAAGATCACAGTTTACAGACCAAACTCTTGCACTATTGGAATCGATGGATATGTTCAAGCTGATGTTAAATGCTAAACTTCCCACTGCTTGTTTAAGTAAAGTTCCTATCTGCAGTTTGTTCCAGACAATGCAGAAAAATCAGATTGTATTTCAGTTATTTTCATATTGGAGTTACTAACATGTACTTGTCGTACAGGCAAAACACAATGTTGAAATATTTCAAAAGAATGTAGGATAGTTTCTCGACTTCTGATATTAAAAGGTATATATGCTTGCAATAATTAAAACTCGAATAAAGGAGCAAGTACATTTTTTTATGACAGAATCACACAACTGATATTTTAAAGGTAGATTTCAGCTGAGGGGATGTGTGTGTTTGCACGCGCATAGGTGAATCACACTAAATTAACTGGGATTAGTGATCAAATATCGTATTTTTTTCTGTATTTACCTGGTTATTGCCTTTGTAGTTGTTTGCCTTCTTCTGAAATGGTCGGCAGTTGGGGTTTTTTTGTTTGTTTTTCCAAAGGGTTTATTATAATATTTCAGAGAGTTTAATAAAATAGGGTTAAAATGAGAACATAAAATGTGTAGTTAAAGACTTTTTGCTCTTTTTTTTATCTGCAGATGAAAAGTATATAGAATTGGAGATAGAATTGGAGATCTCCAAAAAGCAGTGTAGAACATTCACTTCTGAAATTATGTTCCTTTGGCAAGGTGCATGGAAAAGATTTGGGAAAAAAACCCATAAGTGCTGGCAAAATTTGTAGGAATGTCGGAAAAAAATTTAAAGTGTTGGCATAAGAATTCTTTAAAAATTCTCACTTATTCACATGTGAAATGAAAGTAAAAAAGCATCTGTCCTCTTTTACGCACACTGACTAAATAAAACCAAATAATTATATTTAGCAACGTACGAAGTTTTCTGAAAAGAACTCTGCATTGGGCTTGCTTTGTTATTTATTCCACTACAATAAAATATTGTGGTCAAATATGGGCATATTTTGGAAAAAAACCACCAAACAAAACAGTGAATATAAAAGAAGAAAACATTAAAGTTTTCAAAGATGATAATCTTAGTTCTGACATTAAATATTTAAGGCTAGAAAAACTCTTGGATCCATACAAACTTTTTCACTTGCCCTAATATAGGTAAAGTTGAAGATCTTGCGGAATTATTACCAGTGTAACTATTTTGTTCACTCAAATAGAAGAAAAGCAGGCATGTTAAGGTCCTAATCCTGTAAACATTTAGTCATATTGAAATTTAAGTGTGTTTTGTATAAACCAATTGAACTGCTTATAGCTATAACATTGTACTTAGCTGTTTGAAGGGTCAGAAATGTTGTTAAGAATTGTAAACTGAATTTCTTTTATTTGCTTAATTTGTTTATTTTTCATTCTATGACCAAATGTAGTTATTCTTCAGTGAAAACAAATAGGAATCTTAAAAACGAAAATCAGTCTTGTGTGGCTCAGAAATTATTGCACTTTAAAAAATGATAATACATGAAATCTATTTAACAATCTAAAATAAGCATTTTTGTTAATAATGATGAAAAATTATTTTAATCTCTTAATTCCCACTAATTATTTTTTTCTTTTTACTATGGGTGTACCATCTTACTGTTTGTTTATTGCAATCATATTTGTTTCACACCCAATGCTGTTAAAAGTAAGAACTAGATACATGATATCATTGCTGTGATTTACAGTCAGTAGAATTCCTAATTGATTTGGTCCTTTATGTTGAACAGTTCGGGCCGTGGTACTTGCCTTGATAATGAGCCTCCCAAGCGTGACTTTCTTTATCCAGCTGTGGCCCCAGGTCAGGTGTATGATGCTGATGAACAGTGTCGCTTCCAGTATGGAGCAACATCCCGCCAATGTAAATATGGGGTAAGAAGTCTTAATCCTTATGCTGAGTGTTCTGCTTAGTCATTTGTATATATTCCTTTTTAATATAAATCTTTAGTTAGATGCAGTGGTGGGTTACAGATTTCCAATAGCGTGTCTGGTGCCATCATATGTAAGCAAAGGGTACCTTTTAATCCTTATGCTGCATCTTTTGCTTGAGTCATTTGTGTGTACTGTACACCAAAATGTGTGGGTTAATTTTAGGAAAAAAAAGGAGCCCGGAACACTTGATCCTGCTCCTTTTAAAGTACACTACAGAATTTTCCCTGATTTCAGTTAAATGAGGTCAGGGTCACATTGTATTAATCTTGAAACGTGAAATCTATTGTGTTGGCTTTAACTTTTCAATTTAAAGCTACATTTTGAAATTACTTTTGTACTTCTATTCATTTGTCAGGTCTGGTTTTCTTTCATTTTCATTCCCCCTCCTCTCCCCAACTTTGAGTTTATTGTTTCTCACATTGTTCAGATCTCTTTTTGGAAAGATGAATTACAGTTATAGAAACAGAGGAACATGAAGCTAGAATACTGAATAACTAAGTACTAGCAAAGCTTTGGCTGCAAGTACCGGTGTGCAATAATTAAGGTAAATAAATTTACAGTAGAAATAAAAATCTGCACACCTAGGCCATTATGCAATAAATTTTTAAATACTTAAAATCTTCCAACCCAAAGTATGTAGTCAAAGGATACATTCTGCTGTGCTTGTCACCAAATAGTCAGCTGAGACTAAATTAAATTAACCTTTAAAACATACCTAGTAGGTTAAAAGTAAATAGTTCTAATACTATTTTAATTTTTAGACTATTCAAAAAACCAATAATAGCATTTTTACTCTATTTACTTCTCTAAAGGCTAGCTACAATAAAAGTCTGTATTTAATATCCCTGGGGTGATAAATACAGTATTATTCTTGGGATGCCTCTTTGGCAGACCACATTGTGCAAAGGATTTAAAACCTGTATGCAGCTGGCTGGCTAGCTCTCACTGGGTCTTCTACTCTTGATCTCTCATCAAACCTCTTTTGGCCTTCATTGCTCCTCTTTAAGTTCTCACTTCCCATCACTGTTCTTTAAGGGCCCTTTTTCCTGTCACTACATCTAAGTCATAACTTTTTTTCTTTTTTTCTTTTCTTACAAATTCTCACCACACACACTCTTTTATTTTCAGACTAAGGAAATCTGCAGGTATTTAATCCATGATTTATAGCACAGCCTTTGGAGATATACTGCATTTTAAATTAAACTGGAAAGTTAATAATGTGCAAAACCTGGCTCTTCCATGTGTATGTAATTTTTTTCAAACACTGTTAAACTATGTAATTATTGTTGTGATGATCACACTGCATAGTACACTTTCTTTCTTAAACCAGCTTCTAAACCACAAACAAATGGAAGCAATGAAGATGTGTAGGTAATCTTGGCTTTCTGCCTTCTGCTTTTGTTTTTAGTTTAAAGGGTTTTTTTTGGGATTCCCTTATTGTTACAAAAAAAGAGGTTGACACTTAATTGAGGCAATAGTTAAAAGAAGTTACATCTTCATGCAACATTAGAAGTCCTCTGATTTGATATTGTGTGTTGTGTTCTATCAGTGTGACATCAATGTGAGTGTAACTTTTAAGTGTCTCAGAAAAATAACCCTATTTTTAATAATAGGATTCAGACTGCATATATTAATATAACAGGTTATTGTAGAAGTCTTGTAATATTCACTCTAAGAAATTGTATGCATTTAAAATAGTGTCTACATTTCAAGATGTTATCTGCGGTGGCTGTCATGCTCTGAAAATCATGATGATTATGATTTCAAGTGATAATTTTGGAGGGGGGAAAAGAGTCTTTGGAAGCTGGTAGGGCAGATGGGAAATATCCACACAAGAAAAATTTATTCATATATGAAAGGTTTTTTAGAGCTCAGCAGGGGAACTAGATCTAGATACAAGGAAAAGCTAAGTTGAATTCTCTGTTCAACTTTTTCACTATCAAAAGTAAACACTCAGTGCTTTGGATATTTCTATTTGGTGTACTATTCATGTGAAGATGCCATTAATAGTACATTGATCTTATTCTGACAAACACCTGACAGAAGAACACAGTAAAAATTCCTAATTAACAGTGGACCTAGTTTGTATACTGACTGCTTTCTTGCACTTCTTTTAGCCCTTTTTATTTGAAATGCCTCATATAAAAGGGGTGAAGCAGGTTTTCCAACAAGGAGTTTGCTGACCCAGAAGGAAGTAAATTCTAAACCAAACGGAAAGCTCAAAAGAACTTGCTTGCTTTTTTCTCTTGCTCATGTTCTTTAGTGATTTTTTTGGTGGCAAGTCATGACAAGAGAAACAGTCGAACTCTCGAACCAAAGGCCAGAACATTACAAGTCTCCTTGGGGTTCTGATGTAGCTGCTGAGATACTTGGTGTTTTTAAAATAATTTGAAAAATCTTCATGTTCTTTCTCCTTTGAGTAATGTCTTATTAATCTTTAGAAAAATTACCTCTTTTAATGTTAGTCTGTGTTCATTGCCTTTTCTCCTGTATTTCCTCATCTATTCCCTCTGTATGTTTATTTTAAACTGTTTGTTGCTTGTGATCATAGATCATGTCCTAATCCTGCAAAGAATTTTGCACATTTAAGTACCTGAAGGCTTTCTCACTTAAGAACTTGTAGTTAAATACATAGAGAGGTGTTTGAATGGTTAAGGCATCAGAACTAAAGTACTAAAGGGGCTGCAAGTTTCTGCCCTTCTGTGTGTGTGTTTACTTACAAGAAGCCAGTTTGACCTTAAAAGGAGCTCTTTGGTAGTTGTTTCGATACTGTTGTAAGTACTAGACCTAGTTAAACTGTTTAGTCACTTATGAACAGAACTGTTCCAGCAAAAGCATTGTTGCTATTGGTCAGATTTCCCTGCATTGTTCAGCACAGTGACTTGGACAAGAATTCAAAAAGATGCTTTAGCTCTTTGAGCTGAAAAAATAAAATGGCATGTGAGCAAGTAGGCAGTGATCCTGCTAATGTTACATGTGCATCATTCTTTATACTATACTTTCTACCATTTCTGCTACAGGGGCAATTTTACAGAATTAAAGTGAAGAAATAGATAGTTTGAATAAAAAATTGAGAGGTGATGTCTCAAGATACTTCAAATACTTCATTTTTAGGGTATACTTTCAGATTCAGGGGAACATTAAATTTATGACCTACGGTGAGCCAAATTGTAATGGTGTAAATTTCACTGTATAGTATTGACACATAGCTTTTTCCTAAAGGCTATATATGCTTTCAGATATCTTACTGGATTCACTACAGTGGGAGATTTAGAGGTTATTAGGAACAGTGCCGTTACCTGTTTATTTATGTAGCTACTGGACGTGCTACATCTTCTAGGGTGATGCAGTGTGAATTCTCTTCTACTGATTGTCAAGTGTGTCTCAGTTCTTTGCTCTGTTTGTAGGCCAGTTCCCCTTATAGTTCAGAACCTTTTTCAATCCTTTTGCTTAGGTGAGTGTAAGGAGAACTTTTCTCATTGGCTTTTTACTTCCTTAACCTTTGAGCATCTGCCTAACAACAATTGGCTGTTTGCTGTCTTTGGGTTAACTCAGGAAAGAATTCCAGACTTGACTTTGAATTTCTCTGTTTTATGAGTTTAAGTAATACCTGGAATATTCCTGACTGTAAATTACACATTTTGTGGTTCAAAATAATGCTTTGCTTAAGAGCTGGTCCCCACATTTTTAGGGCAGAGGCTGAAACCTCAGACATTTTAATAGCAGTTAATATTTTATGCATATGTTTGATATTGCTGTGGTGCATTTTATGATCTGTGAAGTTGTTGGCTGCTAGCATGGGTTTGAGAGACAGTGCCTTACAATTCCTTGGTTTATTTTTTTGCATTTTGTGCTTTTCCACCATCATTGGTGTCAGTAAATACTTTGAGTAGGGAGGAAAGGGTACAAACTCTCCTTTGCACACATGGCTTCACTGAAATCAGCAGGACTGCTCTTTGTATTTCACACTAGAGTTTAACACATCAGGTAATGTATTTTAGCTGATGACAGGTAGCTCTCTTCTTTGTCATGGTCTTATGTTGCAATTAAGTTCTCTAGTTAGTTTGCAAATGAAAATAGCTTTACACTCAAATACCAGTTTTTATTCACACTTTGTTAGTGCGCTTTGGGGGACAGGTAGAGTTCAAGCTATGAATTTACTGCTTGTAAGCAAGCAGATTGAAGATACATTCTCAGGATAAAGAGTCCTTCTGCCTTCAATAGCTTCCTTGCATTAGTTGTCTCTAGAAAGTTTTTAAAGAGTTACAGGGAGTGCCCGTAAAGTTAATTATCATTAATCAAAAGTTGCTGGGAAAGTGTTGACTACAGGAATATGGGACTTGCAGTTGTCATAACTTCACTGCTTCCTAGTTTCCCACATGTTGGTTCAGCAACAGAATAGTTTAACTGAATTAATTAGTAATAACTAAAAGAAAACAGCATTGGTCAGCTAACTTTCAAATCCAGAAGAGTAAACCAATTGCTATACACAATGGTTTTACAATACTTCTTCTAGAGCAAAGTAGCCTGAATTACAATTGACCCTTGTAATCAGGTGATACGAAATGTTAGTGAATTAAACTTTTTTCATGAATGTTTTCATGAAACATTGATGTGTTTTACTCCAGTTAAATAAAGAGAGGTATTAAGCTTGATGCAGGGTTTTTATAGGAAGGTGGGAGCAGATTCTGGAAGCTGTTTATCAGAAAGAAAGGCAGAGAAGGCTCTGGTGTATCTACTATGTATGTACTAGCGGTACCCTTTTGTTCCCTCACCCATGGATACTATGACTGGGATTGTGCATTCAGTTGAATCTGTACATCGTACTTAGTAACTCACTGAAAAGTGACTTTTTTTCCCCCAGCTTCATACGTCATACCATGGCTAAGTTACTTTATACTTGGTGTTTGTTAGCAGAGCATAAGTAGTTCGATCAGATGGATTTATATTACATTGCTCACAAACTGGTGTTAAAACTGTGTAGGCAAAGAGAAGAATTGAAGATCCTGGTATTACATTCTGTCATTTTTATCAACCTTTCCATTTTTTGTTATTTCAAGTGCAAAACCCCATCACTATTGTGCAGGCCTTTTGCATTTAGAATGATTAAAGTTTCGAGCTTTTCTTGTGTAACGACTTACAGTATCATGTTGTAATTAAGAATGTTTGAAACACTTTCAGCTTTATTCTTAAGGTGAATTTTGTTCCCTTTTTTTGTAAGATTAGGAGGTGTACAGCCAAGGGAAATCCTAGTTTTTCTCTTTCTGAATCCCAAAGTAGTTTTAAATCCTTTTGGATTCTTTTTTTAACAAGTTCCCATAGTCCCCTTTCTTCTTTCCTAGGACTGTCTTGTCTCCAAACCCCCTTTCCCTTTCTCTCTTTCTCTTTCTCTCACTTTTTTTTTCTCTCTCTCACAAGAGACATAGACATAACACGAATGTACCTGGATCTCATGAAAGTTGTTTAAAAAGTGCAAGGGGAAGCCAGTGATCAAAGCAGGAGTGCATTAGATGATTGTAGAAGCAATGATGAGATTGCAGATACTGGAATGTGGTTGGAATAAAGATGGGATAGATTGCTTGGGTTTGAAAGGGAAGATGCTGCTTGGAGGTGATTGACCTTGTGGGGCTTCTGTAGTTTCCATAAGGTTCACATAAGCACCCAATATTTAGGAAAGAACGCTGGTAACATAATATGAATGTACTACCTAAGCTTCCAATTCTATTTCACATTCTTTGAGCATGTTTTGATTCAGAACATGCTGCACCACTTAATGAGCATTTGGTAGTAGAGCACTAAAATGGTTACTTTTGGGTGCTTATCTGAACTAAACTGAACCTTTTGAAGTTCACCCATAGTTATTATCAGCCTTATAGTTTTAATCATGTTGCCATCAGGATTTCAGCAATGAGGCTGAAAATACTCAAGGTTGATGCTTTTCATATCAGAATTGTAAGTTACAATTCAAGCTAATTATTTTTATGCTCTATTTTAGCAAATGCTCATCAAGAGGTGCAGCATATTATAGATGAAACATGCTGAAGTAACATAAATACTAATTAACATTTTACAATTTTATGAAATTTCCCCCAAATTATCATGTTTTAATATGCATTGTGAATGTATTTCCCATATTTTTTTTTAATTATGGGCCAAACTGCTAACTTTTGTTGGAGGCTTTCGTTAGTGTTGAAAACATTAAGAACAGCACAGCAATTTGATCTTTGCTCATATTGCTGGCCGAGTTTTCATTGTGCTGTATTGTTACCATTTATGATGATTATGATATAGGATGGTTAGATGTTACATAATTTGTAATGCCTATGTATAATTCTGCATGACACAACAGAAAGAGGCTCCATCGTTGATAACACTTAGGCAAAAGGAAGATAATTTGATTTGCTGTTTTTTTTCTCTAGATGGGTTCAGCTTTGTTTAATTTACTGCAAATACAAGCATCCGAATTCCAAACTGAAGTCATGGAGCCCTAAGATACACCGTTACAGGTTGTCATCTATCTTGTCTTGATCTTGTGAAAGGCCTCAGCTTCAGTTTATGTTTCCTGGATTTTTAAAACACTTTCCCTTGTTTGCTTTACAAATTAGTAGTTATTAAATCCACACATTTGGAGACTGACTTTAAGGTCATTAATTAATTTTCATATTATGCCTCTTTCTTTTAGTTTCAGTAAATTATTCACACAAATTTAATGTTGGCAAAAGATATTAGCTTCATCCTTTGTCCACCAATGAAGAAAAGACCACCCTAAAGGGTCACCTTATGTTGG
This sequence comes from Limosa lapponica baueri, assembly GCA_002844005.1. Lineage (NCBI taxonomy): Eukaryota > Metazoa > Chordata > Aves > Charadriiformes > Scolopacidae > Limosa > Limosa lapponica. The sequence continues at coordinate 216,452 of KZ506399.1, forward strand.
TGGGTGGATGAGGGTGGGTGGGTGGGTGTGCGTGCATGCGTGTGTGTGTGTTAGTATGTGAAAAAAAGCAGTATACTTTCTACTAGTGATTTTTACCGTTCCAGGGCTGTTCCTCATACCTTTTTGAGGCTGGCTTATTAAAAACAGTTGCTTAGAGATGTTACAGATAGGATGGTGGTAGTAAGGAAATAGCTCAAATCAACTCTGAAGCTAAGGTATAGGGTATAGGGTTGAGCTGGAGAACAGAAAGCTTTATGCACCTTAGAAGAATTTATCTGATAAATTTCCAAAATCAGCTGAAAATAAAGAAGACATAGACATAGTAGTATTTGGTATAATTCCATTTTCATTTAATGAAATGAGAGCAGAGATGGATTTTCCACTTCTTTTTAGATATCTATTTGTTTGTAAATAACAATGTTATTTTTCATTTCATGTACAGGATGATGGAGAATGTACTTCAAATTCTACTCTGTTAAATGCAAAGCAGCAGGGGAATATAAACAACTTTTTAAATAAGCAGGGCTGTGTTTAAAGGAAATTACAAAAATATATTCACTTCTTGTTTTTTATATAAATTATTTCTACAAATTGATACATTGTGTTATTTTAGTAAATAAGTTCTCTGTGTTTTCCATAAGGAAATATTCTGTTGATTTTGGGATATTGTATGTCTGTCTCAAACAGAACTCCATTCTGATTTAAGCAGAGGATTTTGCTCAGATATTAATAGTATGATACAGCCCATAGTAATTTTACCCTATTTCGTTTTGTCTTTTGTGATTTACTGAGGCAAACTCCTGCTGAAATGAAAGTCTGAATAAAGATTCATAGACTATGTCAGTAATAATATTTAGGTTTGATACAGAGCTTTTCATTCTATCTCCCAAAGGAATTTAGGAAGAAGGAAAATATTTTTTCTCATTTTGTGGAGTAAGAGGTGAAGTGATGTACTTAGAATCATCCTGCAAACAGATGAGTGACTGAAATAATTTTGGAGTGCTGCATCCATTAATTCACACAGTTCAGCTGATTATTTGTTTAGAATTAAAATGTCTGGATGATGTCAGTTCGGTGAATTTGGAGGAATCTAGTACTATGAAGAAGCCTGAGTGTACAGAAAGAATCCTATCAGACCAGAATTCTGGATTAAAATAACCCAAAATGTAGATGTTTTCAAATTCCAGACTGTTATCCAGATCTGATTGTTTGCTTCTGTCTGTATTGGAATGGATGAAATCTTTGTTTTGTACTGCAATAGAATTTTTGGCTTTTCAGAAAATTGAACAAAACTTCACAAACCCAGCACAGCTGTTAATTTAAACATTTGAATTTGACCAGATACAAAATAAAGACAAGGTCACAAGTAGAATCATCACAATCTGATGCTTCTTTAAAATTATGATTTGACAATGTAAACCACACATGAAACATGAGCCAGTATATTATGCTAATTTTGCTTGACAAAATGAGCAAGTCAATAAAATGTAGAAGTCAATAAGGCAGGATTATGACAGGAGTACCTCATACTGTGTCTGGAAGGAATCAATTTTAGTTTTTCACTTTGAAATCCATACTGTATTGAAGTTTGGATTCATGGTTGATTTTGATGTGAATTTGATTTAGTGTTGAATTGTAACTTAATGGTTGTGAAATTTGTGATCAAATTCAAAAGATTTTTCAAGAATTTTTGTGATGTATGTTCTGTGCTTTCCCTGTTATGTTCGATATTTTAAACCGTATGTTTATTTGTGAATGTTTATCTTAATCTGAAAATGTTATCAGTTGAGTGGGAAAAGCAAGTGTTTTATTCAGAGATTTAAGTAAGTAAATAGTTATGCTGTTTGCATTTCTTCAACGAAAAATTCGAATTTGAAAAGTAAGATAGTCTACATTGGCTACAGGTATGCCTTTACAAGTGGCAATATTTCTCCTCAAAAGAGGCTCAAGAATGTCAATTTATTGCACTACTTGCTCAAGTTTTCATAGAGCCACCCACCAAATGGGAGTTGGTGCGTAACAATATAATGAAATAGCTTAGGCCTAATTATCAAAAATTGGATGGAAACTCCAGAAATCATCAGTACTCATGCCTCATCATTTCAGACCATTCTAATATGGTATATTTTTATTAGATTTTTAAAAAGATACCTTGCTTCTACCAATCATGAAACTAAATACATTGTATTAACAATCCTGAAATAATGGTACTAGCTGATTTTAAACTTGGAAAATAATTTTGCATTATTCAAGAAAAGCTTGTACTGTTGAACTGTTACTGTGACTGCTAGCGAATAAGTTATAAATAAATCACATTTTATATGCAGTACAATGCAAGAAACATGAATCTTAGGGTAAAAATTAACAGTTGTTCCTGTTGATGTGTATAGAAAGACAGCCTAGGTGCCAGACCCTCATTTATTTCTTCAGAGAAACAATGAACTTTAGGGGGGCGGGGAGAGGGGCCAAGGAAGGGGAGGGGGCACCTAGTAACTTTAATTTACTCACACTGTCTTTTCCCTTTTGCTCTTTGTACCAAGGTTCAGCCATAGAATCTATACAAGGATTATTTGTAGGATATGATTTCAAGCAGCAGATAAATAAAATCAAATAGTAATGACTATCATAAGGTCATTTTAAAGATCTGAGTATCTTTCAAATTTTAAAAAATACTTAAAAATAGAAAATATTTGTAAACAGGTTGTGAACTCTTGCACAGATCTCAAAGTCCTACAACAAAGATTATCATGTAAGTCATTTACTGTAAAAGCAAAACACTTCTGATACCATTCTGCATACATAGCCGAATCCAACGGCAACTGAAGCAACTGTGAAGATTTCCAGTGTTCAGCCAACTTTGGATCATGTCCACATTATGAGTTTCAGCCCTTAGATAGTTTTAACAATGAATCTCCAATGTCAACAGACCTGGCTTAATTTAAATGAGCAAATATGCAAAACCAAATGAGAAAATATGATAGGAAAAAAGATTATTTGAAAACCTATGCTTGTTTAACACTGACACCATAGGGAAATAGGATAGGCTAAATAATTTATGAAATATCAGCTGCAAATCTAAAAAGCTTAAAGGAAATAATTTAGTACATAGGTCAATTAGTACTAAGTACATGTGCACTGTTTTAGCAAGTATTACAGAAGAGGAGTGCGAGTAGTCTGAGCTCAGAAAAGTTGGTTTTAAATAAAGGAAACAAAAATAATTGTTGTTTCATATTTAAAAATTAAAAGTATCCTTTTACTATGTAATTTTTAGGCAGATAATGACAGTAATGAAGATACTACAGCACATCTGAAGACTACTTTTACAGCAACACTAAAATATACTAAGCCTGGTATTAGCACTAATCAAGAAAAAGCAACTATAAAACATCACTTGCATGACAGGTGTGAAAAACATTCTTGTAGTCTACAGTTTAATGCTTCCAGAATT
>KZ506400.1:42310-93644 GCA_002844005.1 Limosa lapponica baueri
AACACCATACTAACAACTGCCTGCGCAGCAGAGGAGTGCATTTGCAGGGGCTGCCACTGAGCCCCCCACAGCACCGGTGGCTGCTCTCGGCTTGTGCGTTCCTGGAGTTGGATGCTGCTGCCACATCCCCTTTGTGCTCAGGGAGGTACTCCCCCACCCGTACGGGGGAGGCTGCTATCTCACAGGCCATGGAGGGAAATCGGTGCCGTGGCTGTTTCCTGTCATCCGCAGTTTCACATGTCAGTGATCTTGCTAACCTTTTCAAATAATACTGAGAATATATGATTGACGTCTGAAACAACAGATTTGTTCCTAGCAGCAAAGGCTAGACCCAGAGTAACTTATTGTAAAAACTCTGTTTCCACCAGACAGCGATCCATATTGAAGCTTATTAAAGTCATGTGTTCAATTTTTTCATAATTGCCCCCATTCAAACCATGGCAGGCAGCCAATAAAGCACTAAGTGGAAGTTTCTGTCGGTCCACCTGTCTTTCTGTAGCTAACAAAGTGTGCCGTTTTTTGTCTTGTAGACGTTACACAATTCATTGTCAGAGGAACTTGTTATATATAGACTTAAAATAAATTAGTTCGAGACAAGGCCAAAGCCATTCGACTATACTTCTTTGTATAGCAAGTCGTGTATTTATTATACAGTGTGACACATTAATACTTTGTTTGGGTGGAGAGCTTATTCTTAAACAAGAACAAGCAATTCTGGTTCTTGGCCGTATTCATCTGTTAAATGTCCTAATTAAAAAGGATGACATCCTGAGCAGCATAGGTTTCATCCGTCACCCATTTCATCCACCAGTCAGGACTACGATCTCTGCTACTTTGGTTCATAAATTAGTTGGAAGCTCTTTGCTGTGTTTTCAGGCCCTTGTCCTCTGCCAAAGCCCAATTTACAGCTGAGGTTTCCTTTTGCTACACTTCAAACCATAGAAGGAAATCAGCGATTCCCTCACATTAGCCTACTTAGAGAAGTGGGAAATTAATTTTATGGACTTCTAGGAAATAAAAAGGTTTTTAACTTTACCACTCCTGATCTCTATGAGCAACAGGTACGCAGTTTATCAAACCTGTAATTAATTCACAGTTGGACGTGCCTCCAGGTTCACAAACTTGACTCCAGGAGAAGCAACACCAGCAAAGTGAAGAAAAAACCCCAAACTTCTGCTTTCTATCAGAGCAATTAATCTTGAAAATTTTCTTTGCCTGTGAGGAGATTGGCAAAGACAGCTGTTGCTTCATCCTGGAAAATGGCCCAAAAAAAGGTCTGCAAAAAAAGATCTTGTTGTGACTTTATTATAAGCAGTAAGTTTAGCGGCAGGGTTCTGGATTTTCCTTTATTTCTGCTGTGAAATTCCGGTGTTCTGGGAAATATTCATAGAAGGAAATGAGCAAGCCAGCAACTTTGCTTGCTGGCCATTAGCAGTGAAACACTTCTGGGTGAGCTAAGATAATTCATCAGGTGTGTGATCTCAGAGTAAGGCTGACAACTTAATTTTGGTGATACCCAAACTCTCAGTGCGTAATTTCCTTGTCCAGATGGTTTGTGAGCAGCGAAATATCATGTCTGGTCAAGTCTGGAGGGGAATAAAACCTGATCTCCCTTGGATCCACTTCGGGCTGCCCCGGTTGCTGTTACAGAGAATTTCTCACTTTTATACACTGCTCTCCTGGAAGGCTTTTTTCTGATTCCGTTTCCCTGTTCACCTTCCACTGAAAGACTCTGTTAACAGAAGCTTCTCCCTACAGGGTCTTTCCCCTCTTTCAGACCTCTATATTAAGACTCTTCAGCAAAATTCTTTTTTTCTAATAACTTGGTTCAGACGCAAGGATGCAATTTACCTTCTGTTATCTATTGTTAGCTCTTTGTTGGTGGTGAGCAACTTAGGAAAGAGGAGAGAGGAATGGAAGGATGTTGAAGAGGTGGCCAGCAGTTAAATTCTTGCCGAGACTGGGCGTGTGGCTTTTGTCAGGTGACTGGGCATATGACTTGTCCTTTGGCTAATAGGTTTTCTGGTTCTAGATGTTTTTACAGGATGGATTAACTTCTGTGACCTGTTTCTCCAGGGCGAACATAAATGTGATTCAGCCGATGTTAGACCTAATCAGGATTAGCTCCTTTGTTGATTTTGCTTGAAAGGATGACTGAGGTGATTGTTTACCATTCAGTAGATGGGACAAAACACTGTGGGATAAATTTACACATGGTTCAATCCAGCCACTTTCTAAGCAATGTAAAAACTTGCCTTTTACTCAAATCTGCAGTACGCATGTAGCGTGCAGAAGGGAATGAGGTGTAATCTCCCATGCAAAAGCATTCCTGGTCCCTTGGAAGATCTGGGTGTCAATATATGCACATTAATTGCTTTGGAAAGTTGGAGAAAACCTCCTAATGTCTTGATGATCTGTTAAGTAATTTGAAGACTCTTCTAGACACACTTATTAAACACTAAGATCTCTTCAGTCTATTCAGGAACTGGAGAATGGTCTTCTCACCAAAGCAGTGTAAAGGGGCTTAGCAGTGTATCTAATTTTAACTGAACAAGGATTATTTGTCTAGGGTTTTTCACACAGCTGTACAATTGGATTCTTTCACCACAATAATACTCACTAAAATCGCTGTGTTGTTTTATCCCTTCTGAAGGAAATGCCAGAGCTTTGAGTTTGATTTTCAGCACCTCCTATAATATATCTCCCTGCTTCTATACACTTAACGTGTCTGTTCACAAATGTATCCATCAGCATCAATTCAGCGTATGAGAACTCACACTAGACTTTTGACTTTAAGGCTGTACTTCTGTCCGCACATAGGAGACTGAGAGGAGAGTTGGAATCTCATTTTAAAAGACACAGTACAGACATGCACAACAATTTAAAGCTCAACTGGCTAGACTCAGAAGTTACCCCAAATTATCATTTGTTTCAACTTCTTTAAAATCGTAAAATAAAAGATGGTATTTATTGTACAAAATCTCAGCAAAGGGTAGCATTCTGTCCTCTTACACAAATAATCCCAGTGTATTGTAAGAAACAAAGGGCGGTTTTGACTGAGCGGATTTCAGCTCTCCATAGTCCATCTCTTCCTTCTGTTAATGAATAAAGGTGAACCTCTGGGTGACAGAAAGGTGGTAACGGAGAAAGAATTCAAATAGCTGTTTTGCCTCTGATCTATAGAGCATGGAAGTAAGTCCCACTGCCAAACACATGAAACTAACACCCAAAAGAAAAAATAGGAGCCATTCTTTTCTGCTCCTTTGCTGCTTTTTTTCAGTCTGGACAGTTGGCAACAAGAAGTTGAAGTACAGACAATTATTTTTCAAAAGCAGGAACACTTCCAGGGTGGGCAAGTTTCATTCATAATGCTATTATAATGAGCATTATACTTATAAACCCCCATTTTCAGGTTATAGCTTTCATTTAAAGTTATATAAATGAGGGTTAATGTCCAAGCTGATGAATGAAGAGGTGTTCTTTGTAGGTGGTTTTTGGCAATGTTTAACTCTCTTTCTGCTAAGATTTGCTTCAGTCTTCTCATATTATTCCGTGGGGAGCAACATTCATACAGTCTTATCCTAGCAGGACATAGTAATGCAAAGTACAGATCTCTTTGGAGAATAAAGACCCTTGCATAATTTGGTCCCGTTTTCAGGGGAAAGCATTTATGAAAAATAATATATTAAACCATTCAAAGTAAACCTATAAATTCCCTTAAGTTTCCTTGCATTTCTAGTCACTGCAGTCAGTAGCAATTATTTAAGATTTGCTTCATAGACTTTACATGTACTTTATCTAAATATTTTTTTTATATTAACAGCAAAATATCCCACAGAAAGTAGCATAAGACTGACATTTTGAACACTAAATGTTGAAAAATAGAAACAAATGCTGGACATCTAATACATTTTAATCTTGAAAAGGTATTTAATACTCTGAAAATGTTAATGAAAAAATTATTTCTGTTGGCTTAAGTAATGACCCTGCCAGGTGGGCTGAAAATAGAGGAGTGACAAGCAGTTGTTGACAGTAGTGTGCTATGTGAAGCATGCTGAAGTTGCCCTTAAAAGTCCAAATCAGGGATGAGGTACATTGTCAGAACTGGAAGGCTTTTCTTATGGCTGCCCTGTTTTTTAGTGGACAATTCGTGCATCAGCTCTACCATTTAACTAAGGCTGGTTTTGTCTGGTATTTGAAGCTCAAGATGGTAGTTGTTCTACTCGCCAAACGCAGATGTTAAATGCTCGTAGCCACATTGCATAGAGCGCCACACAGAGTTTGAAAGGCATCTTTGAACCTCCTTCTTCAATACTAACCTCAAGCAGCGCTGTGCTAATAGAAGTGAAGCTGCAATGGAAATGGAAATAATTTGCCCTAAGAAGTTTGCATGCTGTGTGAAACTTTCTCACTGCTGGCAGTGAGAAAGGAAATGAGATCCCTAGCTAGCCTTACTTTTTCAGCCCACCTGAATTTTACATGAGTTTTACGTGATTTAGTTATTTCCTCCTTGGTGTCTCTTAATAAGTAAATTGAAAGTAGCAAAGTCAGCCTTTACACAGTGGGATGTTTTGAAAAGACTTGAGTGATTGACTGTGGGCTTTGCCTCCGAATGAGAGCTACAAGAGAATATTTCCCTCCCTCTCAAAATGCCGCTTTTCTGTGATTCCATGGGAAATATTTGGTGTGTCCTCTGTGATACTTCTTATCCAGCAGGGCTGTCCCCAGCTGTGGCTGAAACCCTTGTTTCAACTCTGGGGTTTAACTGTTGCTGTGGAGCTGCAGCCTCCTTACGTATTTAAAAAAAAGAACAGAGAGTGGTTTGCATTAAGCCTCATTGAAACCCAGGATTACTTCTACATGAATCATTGGCATCTTTGTGAGGCCAAACTTCTGAGCTGAATTTGTGAAACGGGTATTTCCCAATGGTATACTGCTTATGGTGATAAAGTCTTGCATACTGAGAGGATGGTGGAATGATGACTTGTTTTAACTAGGACCCATTATGTCACTTTATTTTCACATCTAAATGGGGCTTTCTTTGATTTTTATCATAACTCTGTAGATATTTAAGTGATGATCTCATTATTATGGTGACAAGCATCTACAGTGACTTCCTATGAGTTTTCTAACTGCTAATTCCACAGAATTTCTACTTTTGAAAAAAAAGGGCACTTTTATTTAGTTTTATCTTGTTTTTATTGTCAGTCTAATATGCAACCTTAAAATCTTGTTAAAGTTTATATATACAATAGGAAATTCTTAATTAACTTCTTCATCATTGTCCTTAGTTTATCTCCTAGAAAACTGGAAAGTGATGTGGTTGGTAGAGCTGATTGAAAAAGTTAAGACAATTAAAAAGTGTATGACAGTACAGATTGCCAGAAAAATGTTTGGGTTTAGGCCCAAAGTATTCACAAATTTGGGTTATGCTTGACTTACAGTTTTAACTAAATAAAAGCAGGATTTTTTGAAAATTAGTAAAACTCGTTCTCAGTAAAATGTAAATATTTTCTTTCAAAATAACATTTCGTGTAAACACTGACCTAGCTCTAAGCAACAAAACCAAAAATACAATGATTTCAAGAAGCAGTAAATAATCTAGAAAATAACTAAATCTTTTTGGCTGAATAATATGCATTCAAAGTGACATTTGCAGCTTGGTTGGGACATTATCAGAGGAAGCTTCCATAGCTTATTTACGCTTATTTCCAACTTTTGGTTGCTTTTTTCAGTCACCATCCAGGGAGAAGTATTATGGAGGTGGGAGTGAAAGAGAGAGAGATAGATAACATGCAGTATATGTGTGAAACCAGACCGTGGAAATTATAACTGACTGCTTTTCAAGGTTTCTTAGTATTTCCATATGAACTCCTCCTTGTGTTTTCTCCTCTTACTTGTATGGCAGCAACATTGGTGACACCAGGTTCTTCAGGGGAAATGCTGTACTACTTTTCAATGCTATTTTCAAGTTAAAACAAAGCATCTTCCACACCAAAAATGCAGATCACTTAGTGGCTTTCCTTAAACAGAAACTCCCAGGCGTCTCCTTCGATGAGCACCCTGCGGGAGCGGGGAACACTTGCCTTATAAACAAACATGGCCCAGAGAGGCCAGTCTGCCGGCTTGCAAAAATAATGTACGCGGAGGCAGGGTAAATAGTTTACATCTCCTTCAGCCTCTGGGTTGTGTCACGGAGCTGCTAGTTGAAACAAGCAAATCTGCCACAGCCTGAAACACGTGCCTCTGGAGTGGGAGGATGGAGACGTTGTGCTTTAGACAGCTTCTTGTGGTGAAAGATTTTTACCAATGTCCTGTGGACCACGGCTGGCCAAAGAGCATCACTATGTCTGGCTTTGGCAACAGGCATCAAAACAGTATGTGGGTTTTGAGTGTTTCAGATATTGTGTCTTACTGGGTTTTTTTTATATTTTTTTTTTGCGAAGTGCAAGCAGGAAAAGAGTAATTTGCTTCTAATTCATACCTTTATGAACTACAAAGCGCAAAGTGAAGAGTGTATCCAAACTACGGAGGTACAAAATATGTCACCTCTCCTTTACTGCCTAAATGTTAGCTGTCTGCCCAATGTCCATAGCCAGAAGAGAATGGAAGATGCTTTAGAAATCTTCAGATATTTCGGAAAGATAGGTCCAGAAAATGATTCTTTATATCTGAAATATGTGCCTGAGTTATGTGGGAGGAAAATTTGGTGGCCAGGTTTTGATGGCTAAACTGAGAGGAGAGGAAACCTACCTTAAATCCACCAACCTCTAATTTTGCTTTGTTTACAGCTTGGATGAGATATAAATCTGATCTCTGGGGATTATTTAGGTTTAGATTTCCATCATTTGTTTTTCTTTAACAATAATGCTTACAGTTTAGGGAAGTCCCAGAACATGTGGTTTGGGACTAGAAGATGAAGTGGTCCCTTAACCAATGGCCTAGAAAATTAGGAGGGGGGAAACACCTGCACATCCCTGCTGGCCTAGGAATTTTGAAATGGGTGTTTCTTTTGGCAAGAGGCGCTCCCTAGTTGGGGTCACTGTGGAAGTGGAGTCCTTTGTCCATATCCTAATTGCTGAGGGGGGTTGAGAAGGTCTTAAGTAGGGCTAATTGCTTGAGCACATTGTCCTCCATCTCTTCTCCTTGAATGAACCCCAGGAAACCTTTTATTGAGATGAAGCTGAGTGTCTTCTTAAAACCTCAGGGCTGCCTTTATTGAGGAAAGGTTGGCCCCCACCTGTCAGACAGTCCCGTGGTGTAGTTTGGAAGAGTTTGGTGGCCCTCTTCTCAGGCAAGTTGAAGGAGTATTGGGCTGACATTCTTCTTGAGAGGGTGGCAGGGCTGGAAAAGAAACACCATCAGGACAAACCATGTTTGTTATAGGACAAACTAAGCGACATATATAGCATATCAACATACAGAAAAATTAGGGGGGAGAAATTCTTTGGGGGATGGGGAGATGACTCTAAGGCAGATTTTCTAGTGCATCTGTTTTGTAAATAATTCTCCCCGGTTCTCACCACATCTCTGTAAGATGGATGACTCATAGTTATTTTTCAGTTTGTTGCTTTTTTTTTTTCTTGTTCACATAATTATTTTGAAAGGTCTCTAAAAGAAGCATTGAAAAAAAAAAAAGAGGAAGAATCTGTTTCCTTGGATTTTTTTGGACCTGTGTAAAAAATACAACATACAGACAGAGTAATTTGATTATGCTGGTTTCTTGTAAGCATGTCTGAAAAGCATGGGGTTTTTTAATTTTTAATTTGGCAGTGTTTTGGTTTGAGCTATTCTAATACAATGATCTATATAAAGTACATCTGGTCCTTGCTAGAAGTGTGCTGAGCCCCATTTTGCCACCATTGTTACGGGCAGAAACTACATTTGCCTTTGGCAGAAACAAAAACTCCTGAGAGCTCTAACAGGGAGCAATTTTGCAGGGAAAGGAAAAGGTGGTCTTAAAACACTTGATTAATATTATTGCTGAACCTGAAAACTTTTTATACTAGTGAGGGGAACCAGAAATATGATGCTAGAATACTGTTGTTCCAAATAATCTCTTTCTGAATGGGTGTGAGGTTTTAAAGTCAAGGGCTTTGACTTCTTCCCAAGGCTCCCTAGTATTTCATAGGCTTCAGAACAATGAATGTGAAATCCAAAAGGGACCTGTAATTCTATTACAGGGCATAGTGGGCTTAATTTCACCTTCATTTTTAACATCAGAACTCAGTTTATTTTCAGTGGGAACTAAGGTCTAGGTGAGAAACAGGGGAATTACTTCAGTACGTAAATGTTTTAATTGACTTTCTCTAACTGACAGAGAGAAAGAAAGAGGAATTCTGCACATATGAGATCTTGCCTTGAAATCCTAAACCCATTGGAGGTGTTGGCAAAACTAACAACACTTGCAGTAAAGCCAGGATTTCGTTCTCTAGCTTCAGGATTTTTAAAGGGGTGAAGATTTGAGATCATGTCCTGTATTAGAGATGTATAAACAGTTTGCAGAAATCACTGATTCTCTTCTGAAACATAGCCAGCTTTGGAATTGAATCCACCCAAATTTAATAACTCACATCAACAGTGCTGCTGAGAATAAAACTGAAGAAGTACGGTTGTTTTTATCCTGAGTGTATCATATCTTACTGAAACTGCAGCCAGCAGGATGTAGAATATATTATGAAGTGCTAATTCAGTTATTTTAGTATTTAACTCTTCCTCTTTTGGGTACTTTTTCATCGATATCTGGTGCCCTTCTTCCTTCTTTAAGTGTAGCTTCCCAGGTTTGTTGATTTATGAAAATTATTTTCATATAAGAAATTCTTTTGCTGAGTAGCAAAAATATGTAGATGATTGTACAAGAGAGTATTTTTTTTCTCTCAGAGTATATTCTGAACTTTTCTGAACATAAATTTATTCAACTCATTCTTTCAAGTGATTATTAAAAGATTCATTCGTGCTTGTTTTGAGGTTAGATGCATGACGTTTAGTACAGAAGTAATGTGTATAGTCTACCAACACTGCCACAATCTCTAGGCTTGATGTTGAGCTTCATTGTTTTCTCACGTTAGGAGTCAGGGTTTTAAACTTCAGTTTTAAGCCAAGTTCCAAGGTATAAGGTAGTGGAGAGTACCCATGATGTTTCCCCCCAAGTAATACTCCCTCTTACTTTTCTTGATACAACCCAGCAGCTGGAATGCATGACTCGCAGCTCAGCTCCTAAAGAAGATCGTACAACCGTAGCTCGCTATCAATTTGGCAAACATTAGTCACTGTTGCAGCTGAATTTCCGATTGGCATTCTTGGCTTTGTGCCATCTGTGTCATGTGTCATTTTTGTCAGTGAACAGAGCAGGCGTTGCAGATACGCGGACCTGCAAGTGCAGTATTCTAAAGAAATAGTTTTTGAATAAGATTAGTTAATTACTTACAATCTAACTATCGTATATTTTGCAGAAGAAAATTACTAAAACTGACATATTTTCTGTTGTCACACATATTTAAGCATTTACATTAATTTTCTGCTGAATGTATTACTCTTTTAATTGTGTGACCTTGGGCATGGTGGTAACTTAGAGGCAAAGAATGCGAACTCTGTGTTGGGGAACATCAACTGGCCCTTTTTGAAGGATTTTTCCACAGCCTTGGGCATGGAGATCAGCCCAATTCTTTAGCTCACAGAGGTAGTACTTCTGTCCACCACCTTCAGTCCAAAGGGAAGCTACTTCGGAAAACAAAGCAGTGTAGAAATACACATTTTTACATGTAGGAGAGTGTGTGAAAGCCTATAGTCATGACATCCATCCTTAAAAACTGGGTTTACCCTTTTCCTTCTCCATCTGGCTGCAACTCAGTGGTATTGGTTGTTTTATCCAGTATCGTCCCCACCCAGGAAAGGGCTTTAGAAAATTATTCCTCTACTGCAGAGTTGAGTTGGGAATTAATTTAGCAGTGGTGCATTGAAAGAACAGCAATGAGAAATACAAGTTGCAAGGGAGTAATTTCAGATTACTTTACAGGAAAAGAATACTCCCTGTGCTTATTTACAGAATATCCAAATAATTTTTCTTATTCCTTAGTAAAGGCTGATTGGACCAATAATTGGGCTGTGTAGCATGGAAACAACCTCTTATTTGTCAGAGACTTGACCACCAACACATTCTTTAAGAATTCTGCTATTTTATAGAAGAAAACTGACTTCTTATATTTTTTTACCCTATATTTGGCGTCTATACCCTTACATATTCTGATGGAAAATATTGCACAATTCATGCATTTAGTTATGTTAACAGTATTTATAGTGAGTTACAGTACATTACACTAATGAAGAAGTTTAATTCTACATCTTTACCTAGCTATAAAATAAACTATTTTATACAAATGAAAAGTTGAAAGCTTGGGAAAATATTTTTCTTTCTCTCTGAAATTACACAGCATCTCAGCTTGAAACCATATTTGCTGTAGGCCCCTTGTTCTTATGACTTGGGAGTATTTTTAGAGATTGACTGGAACTGAAAGAAACGAAACTAGATCACAATTTCCATCTCTTTAAAATAGGTAAAAAGAAGAACAAGGAAAGAGAAATCTAATTTTGATTTTTTTAAATTCATATCTGTGAGCATAGCCACTTCCTTGCAATTTCATGTGAGGTCTCAAAGAGACACATGCCATTGTATTTTGTTGGTATTAGTTGTAACTTCTCATTAACTTTTGCTGAGGTCAATGTTTCTAATTAATTTTAATGGGCTAATGGGAGCTTGGTGAACTTCGGATGGGATCTCAGTTGAAATAAGTGGATGACAGCCTCTGTTCTCTTACCTGGGTCTTCTCTAAAAAGCATACCAACCCAAAAAAAATCCAAACCCAAAAAGCTTGATCAAGGAAGACAAAGCAGCTTGTCATGTCAGCTAATGACATGGCAAGCAATGCTTCACGTCAAGAGGGTTGTTGTGTTTCCAGTTTGCTTTTCCTTCTCCTAGGGGGTAGCAGCGATCGTCTTGCCCTTGCTCTGGTCCACAGCAGTGGGCTTCCTAGGAGGAAACCTGGCAAGGAACAAGGGCTTCTCTTCCTAGGGGAGCATGAGGACCAGCGGGCAGGACATGCAGAGGTTGCCCTCCTGTAGAGGACTGAGTGTGTCACGTTGTGTCTGTGCTGGGTGTAAAAATACATAGCAGCTGGCAGCAACCAGTGCCTGGTTTGGGACTGGGAGTCCATATTGCACGTGCTTTTAGAGGGATGTGAAAGTAGGGCAGGTGCACAAAGGCTGAGGAAGGAGTCGGGGTCAGATGGTTTTGACGTAAATCATTCAGGAAGTGAGGAGTACATAAGTGAGAAAGGGGAAAAATACCTGTGAGCTTGTCAAAGCATCATTGGAAAGTCGGAGGAGTGAGGGACTGGGAGGGGAAATCAGGTTATAGAAGAGAATAGAAGAAAGGCAACAGAGAGAGAGAGGAGCAGTCCAGGGGACTATAAGTGGGGGGGGAAATGAATTTTTGGAAAGAAACTTACTTGGTTTGTTTAGAAGAAAACTCCATGAAGAAAGAAACAAATATTAAAAAATAGACTGAGAAAGAGAAATTAAATGCCTAAAACATTATAGAGGAAAGTAGGTTGAAAGAAAATGGGAAAGAAGAGATAGTGATTTGAAGAACAGAAGAATAAATTATGGGAAACATTTTATTTCTTTTTGTATGTGGTTTAAAATATGATGCTTGGATTTTTCTTTTCAGCATGGTAGGGAGGGCATAACAGTCATTCTTGCTGTGCTTAGCACCAGGTGGACATCAGAGCACGTGCACTCCACAGTATTGCACGTTGTGTCTCTGCAGTACAGTCTGCATCTCAGCTGTCCAGAGCGGGGAGTGCCTGGTTTCCTGTGCAGGGCTATTGCTTTGGCTTGTTTAGCAAGTCTGTTCATAAACAGCAATTCTCATTTAAGAAGTTCCTTACTTTATAGTTAGATGCATGGGATCAAAATATTATACCACAGACTTGTGTTCATTATGCATCTGTGAAGAGTGGCAATGAGGTCCGCTACTTTCACACTTACATTGCTTATATTGACATTGTCATATTGAATAGTAGCAGTATTTTCATTTTGCAAATAATTTCATTTTCACAGTGATTTCTTCAGTGCAATTAACTCTTTGTTCCCCCAGTTTTAAGCCCCCCCAGGTTATTTATTTATTTATATATTTATTGTTTAGCTAGAATATGTATTTTATATATCTAATATATAAATAATACAAATATTTATTTATTTACTTCTATTTGTTTCTTTCAAAAAATCCCTACCAGCTGAAATTGAACTGGCTAAAGACTAGATGCATGGCCTGCCTTTTCCCGGTGCTTTTGCCTGCATTTCCTTTTCCAGTGTCCATATTACTGGCAATCCCTTTTGGGTGTTTGTACATTGAACAGCAGGCAAAAGAATCACTGGAAAATACAGCGCTGTTTCCTCTGCTCTTTTCCTCAGAACAAGCAATTTACGGTACAACTGGTTTTATCGTTTCAGGATTGCTGTTGGTGTGTGTGGTTAGGACAGGCAGACACCCTCTGGCTGAGTCTCCTGTCTGTACTTTGTTATCCTCTGCTATCTTTGGAGTTTCAGGCCGTTCAGGACAATCTGGATGGAGCAGGTGAAAAAGGAATGCCTGCAGATGGTGTTCTTGTGCCAGTCCTTCAATAATGATTTTCATCTGCAAACCCAGAAACACTTACGAAAGAATATTATTGTTTGCATCGATGATTTGCAGATGGGCAACTTTCATCGCAGAGCACCTGGGATAAGGTCACATAGGTAGTCATCGCTTTGAGAGGAGGATCTACTTTTGGTTTCTGCATGTCATAACCTCACTTTTACACTATGCTGCTTTGCAGGGTGCTTAAATGCAGACTAGCTTTTCTTTTGGCTCCGCAATAAAGCTGGGTGCAAGTACTTTCAAATTTTATAATCATTTTAATGGCAATGGCTATTCATGTTAAGAGAACAGAGTGTGCAATCTGACTGAAGGCAAGAGGATTTGCCTAGGGAAGGGTACAAGGACATTTCAGGAGCGTGAGGGATTGCAGGTCCAGGAAAACACATGCTTTAGAAATACTGTCCTGCTCATTCATGTGGGCTTGCCTGCTTGCTGAGGTGACTCACATGTAGAAATCTATCAATTCCTGTTTGGGGAGTGGTCTCTTTACTCTGTATTTACCTATGGGAACGTAACCTCTCTCTCTTAATCTCTGTGCTATATTCTTTAGGGCATTTCTACCATATGATGAAACTGAATATTTTTATTGAATCTATTGTGTAGTGCCAGTGGACCTGAATAGGAGAAATGATACGGGAGAGAACATAAAAGGAGTTTCTTTTCTTTTTAGGTGGGCATAAGGGAGTTCAATATTACCAGAAAAACTGCTTTGAACAATGCTGATAAAGGAGAGGTTTAATGAGGCTGGGGCTGTTTGCGGAAAATTAGTCCGCATTAGGGTAATATTCCTTCAGGGAGCGTTTATAATGCCTGCAGGAATGTGGAGGGGGGGGCGGATCGGATTCCAGTGCAACCTTGCAAGCTTTCAGCTGCAGGCATGCGGTGCACCTGCGTGTTCCCCTGTCTGACCTCAGAGTGGGCTTGAAAAGCTCTGGCATTTGGAAGTGCGAGGAAAGATCAGGTTTTTCATTTTTGTGACAAAAAAAAAAACCAAGAAAAAACCCATCTTTTTCCTAATGCTTAGAGTGCCTTGTATTTTACATCTTAAAGGATACTTGAAACTAGTTTGTGGGTATGCTTTTGAGTGGTCTGGGGGGTTTGTTGTTTTTTTAATATTATTATTATTTTTGTTTTAAATTTTATTCAACTAGTGTCTTTAGATCTCATGGAGACATGTCAAAATAGATTGATAGTATTAAGTTAAAAAATTTGGTTAGTTGGGAGAACTGGAGAAAATAATTTAATATTCTGTTGCTTATCTTGGTTAAGAACATTCTCCCTAGCAAGTGCAGATCCGGGCGTGACATCTTCGGCATTTATCTCATTTGCAAAGGTCTGAGATAGCATCTCATTTTCAAATTGTAGCAGTGTGGAGATAAAATGTAAATACTGCCCTAAAAGGATTGCCACTTCATAATGTTATACTTCAAAACTGGTATCTGCAGTAGTAACATGCAAATTATAAGTGCGTGTAATTTGCGTCGTTTGGAATTAACTGTTTTGCAATTACATATTGATTTGTGTTTCTTTATCAGACATCACGGAGTGGTTAAGCTGTGCTGCTTATGAACTTCCATGTCAGTAATTCTGCGGTATAAAATTGTGCTTATTAAATGCACAGATTTTCCTTTTTGGAATTTAAAAGTCGCTCACTTTGGCATCTGTAGCTTATTTCTTGCAATCTACTTAATTGAGTAGCTTCTCTGTTTATCTTAAAATGCAGATAAATGGCTTTCAGAGCAGTGTTTATAGCTTAATAGTTCCTGAAATAAGAGTCAACATTATCTCCTAGACTCTACCAGTCATAACTAATGATCCCTCTGCTTACACTGTTGAGCAAGTCGGGAGACACTGAACTCTGCAGAGAGCAAGGGCCCTGTGCAGTGGGAGGATAGTTTGTATGTGATGGCGCCTAGTAGACAAGGCTTTCATGGCTCAGTAGTGTTAATTGGGAACTGAAAATTGTCCTCTGCCACCTCTAACCTCCTATCACTGAACTATTCTTCTACAAATATGGATACGGACCCATGGATGAGCTGACAGCACGCAAGTCTCGCTTCCCTCATCATTAAACATAAATAATATCAGTTTACTCTTATATTTGCTTCAGATTTGCCTATCGGAGCACATTTTGCAACACGAAATCTCCGCAGAAATTGGGGATACTTTCAATGTTCCAAACATCACTGGCCGGCAGCCTAACAGAGGCATTGTGTTGAGGGCTGAAAGAGGATGAGAAAATAATTGGGCAGCTGGCAATTACTGCATTTTGTCCTAGGGCTTTTTTTTTAATGAAATTTTAATGTATTAATGAAAGTAAGATGCCTTTTTTATATTTTCCTGACAAGTTCTTTGGCTTAGTTCCTGAACAGAGGGTGACTTTCCTTTGTAACAGGGTTAAGTGCATGCTTCAGGAGGAGAAAGGGGAAAGAACGAAAAAGGAGTAGATTTACCACTCATGAGAAATGCTATGTTATTATTACCTTGGGAACAAAAGTTGCCTGTTTATCCATGAAATTTGAATAACACGGGGAGCAACAATGCCTCATGGCCTTAAGCATTAATATTCTTCTATACTTATGTCAACTTGTTCATATGATCTTTTACCTGAGATTTTCTAACTTGCAAGAAGAGTATTTATTGGAAATTGCAATATCTTATAAGATCATATTGAAGAATTTCAGCCAGGACAAAGTTCTGGTTTCAAACAGGCAATCCAGCAGCCAGCTTTTGCTGGCTTTAGGTGAATTTTAGCTAGTGATATACAAAGCAGTCTTCGTACCTAATTCCTATGTCTCCACAGCCATCTAGTCCGCTGTTTTGAAAAGCTAATTAAATGTAAACATTTAGGTGGGTGATCGGTTGTAAAAGGAACTGTATATGAAAGCTGTTCCTGCTTGAAGAAACTTATATCAGTCTTGTTTATTTTTCAGCTTCCATGTTTTTCATTGTTTTTCTGAGCTTTCACATTATCTTAAAAGTAGGTTTTGAGCTTTGTCTTGACTGGAGAACAGGAGGCTGGTACAGAGCACAGTCTGGGTAACACCACATATGGTGCAAAGGCCACACTATGCCGAGAAAGCAAATCCGTAACACTACTTACAGCTCTGAAGATGTTTTTATTGGACTTCCCATGAATGGACTACAAGAAACACAAGGTAGAATAAGCAGGATGCCCTCAGAGATGTAAAGAGGAGGAACGTGATGGCTGCCAGGAGCACCACCAGGCAGTACAAGCAGTTTCTAGCCAGACCATGTTACAACATTGCATTGACAAAGGATTGCATGTCGTGTATCTTTTTCACATGGTATGCTGGTATGTATTCTCTTGTTAGCATGTACTGGTAGCTCTCTAAAGTAGGGATACAGCAGGAACAGACCAAACAGTGTGTAGGAGGAAAAAAATTAACTGTTGCCTCTGCTAGTATCAAATAGCTTTAAAAAAGCATGTGTAAGGCTCCAAAGAAGGAAATAAGTATTTGCAAAGACAATATATGCAAATTTTTTGAAAGAGGAAATTTGAGGCAACTTTTTTTATTTTGATGTTGATGTTGTATAAAGACTTGTTTCTTCCTTTTCCCTCTGTAGATCAAATCAAATATCCAGATACCTGTCTTTGGTTTCTGCAGTAGGAATCAAGCTGGTTTCACTCAGCATCCTAAAGAGTCAGCTCTTCTGTACGAAATCAGTTGAAAGTTCATATAGTTCCAGATTAGTTTTGAGCATTTTCTCATAGGAATATAGCTCTTATTTCTTTGGAAATAATCCCATTGGTAAACAACAGCAGCAATAAACCTTCCAACAAGAAATTGGATACATAGTTCTGAATGTGCAGATATCTCTTATTTTCATTACCAGTTTCCAAACATGGAATTAGATTAGGGAATGATGGAGCAGAAACTGGAGTATCATTTTGTAGAGGAAAGCATTTCAGTACAAAATGTTGTGAGCATGTTCTGACTGCAATGTCTGATGTTTACAGCTTAATATCAGAAACAAAAAAGGGTGATTAGTAACAGTAGCTATAGGTCATCTCTAACAGTTACATACTAGCATGGAAATGATAGATGTTATGTGTTACCTGGAAGGGTGCGAGATATTAAATGACCGTGTTTTCTGGAATAAATATCAATTACCAGATTACTTTTCCTTGCATTAAAGTTACAAGCTAACTAAATTATTTCAAGACAGTGAAATAATAATCTGTGGGGTTTATTTTAAATAATACTCTTTTGTTACGTATCTACACGGATCACAATTACAGGGAATTTTTCACAATGGTTAGTCAACTTGTAAGACAACTACCAGGATAATTAATTACTCTCAACTATTATGTCTC
This sequence comes from Limosa lapponica baueri, assembly GCA_002844005.1. Taxonomy (NCBI): domain Eukaryota; kingdom Metazoa; phylum Chordata; class Aves; order Charadriiformes; family Scolopacidae; genus Limosa; species Limosa lapponica. The sequence goes on from KZ506400.1 coordinate 59,347, forward strand.
TACCTTGGAGTGAAACTCCTGCTGTCTTTCCATTACAGGACTGAATTTTGCTACTCTTTGTATAGTTTTTGACAAGTTTCCTGTCTTTTTTTATGACATGCTGTGATAAAACCTATGTAAAGCCTATCCTGGTAGCAACTCTACAATCTCTTTGGTGGCCCTTTCTCTGAAAGAAAACCCAATCTCAAATTGCTGGTTCTGTGCCATCACTTTTAATAGCTTGTTCTCTACCAGCCTATTTTTTGTTTTGCCTATAAAGTAAACATGAGGAAGCCTAAAAACATTGAAACCTTCCCATGATTGCGCTCATTGGAAAACATGTATTGAGTTGGATAAATGAGAGCCAGGCTACTGTGGTGTATCCCATATCGCAGGTAGACCCACTTTAAAGGGAGGTGGGGAGCAGGAGGTTCCAGCTCCAGTGAGCATTTCACATACTGACCTTGGAAACTGCTGTCAACCATCTGGAAATAGTTACAAATACTGTATTGCTCAGAATCTTTATTTTATTTCTAGTTCCAGGATTATTTTTTTTCTTCCACCTTTCTACTGTCATATCTTATGTAGCCTGAATATTGCTTTGCGCCTGGCTGAAATAGTATTGTTTGCCAGCTTACAATCAAAGGGAGTACAGAGAAAAACAGCTGAGCCGTATTAGGCAGAGGCAGTCTGGACTACATTTCTTTACTGCCGAATAACACGCCACAGGTGCAGGATTAGCCCGGCGTACGGTGCTGTGTTTGCTTAGCGGAGCCCCCCGAGCCGCCCTCTGCCTCCTCACATGACTCTCATCTTCGGGGAATCTGGCAGCAATGTAGGAAGCCCGCGGAAACCCAGTGTAAGTAGAAGGCTTAGCTTTTCAGCTCACAAAGCACTGTGCTTTTTTTTTCCATCTCTTTTCCCTTTTTATTCTTTTTTACTTTTTCTTTCTTTTAAATTTTTTTCTTAAAAAACTGGTTTGAGAAAAACACTCAAGAGACTGAAAAAAAAATAATAATAAACCAATCAAGTTCTGTGGGTTTTGCAGAAAGGTCTAAGAGGGAAATGTGTAACTGAAAAAAAAAAGCAGCATCATGGTGCGTGCCTTCTTGTGTCTGAAGGTTCAGTTCTTGTGGGGTGGGGGACGTACGGGAGATCTCTCCTATGTAGTTTTAAGGGGAGAGGTGGTAGATTTGCAGAAAAAATACTGCAGATAAAACAAACAATTTCCTATTCCCTTTTCTGGTGAGGAACAAGGAGCAAAAAAAAAAAAAAGAGATTTTTAGAAGATCTGGTAATTGGTATTCAGCCTGACAATGAATTTAAAAGCACGGTTCTCTTTTTCTCCTGAAATCTGCTTTTATATTAATCTTTGGTTTTGAAGTTAATTTAAAAATGAATGTTTTGGTAATAATAGACTAATTTTTATGCCAGGGTTGTGTTTTGAGGATGAATTACAGAGCTGCGACTGGTTTTAGCCTGAGCAATAGAACCCTTTCTAATTTTAAAGGTACTTAGGCAATTTGTGGTGCATGTGTACGACAATAATGCTTACTGAAATGCTTCATCTGTTCTATACATTTTAAATACTACTTAATTGGAAAAATATCCAAATAATAAACCAAATATACTTTCTCTCCTAAAACTTTTCATCACTAGTCATATATGGCTGGGGGCTGAAAAAAGCCCTACAGTTTTACATTTGTCCAGAATTGTTTCTTGCTCCATACCCTACAGAGAAAGTTTAAAGAAAGAAATGCAGTCATGCCGCTCTTGAAAACTTCTGGTCAATATGTAGAGCATGTGGGATACAAGTTTTAAGGGTGTTTGCAATTCGCTTTTCTTCCTTAGACTTTGAGGTGCTTTATGAAGTGCATTTCTGAAGATGTAGCCATATGACACTGGAAAAAAACAAAGCAAGCAAACCTGGTGGGGCTGACAGCTGGTTCCTACTCTTCTGAGCATGCCTGCGGGACCAGATGATGGTTTGGCGGCAGTGTCATTGGGCGCGGGTGGCATGCACCTCCTTTCCGCCCAGACACGAGCTCAGCAGATGCTCTGAAACATTCAGACAGGGAAAGGCTTTTAGGCTGCTTGAACACTTTGGGAAAACCATATAGCACTTATGTCTGCAGTTAAAATTGATTATTGTTGTTTCACGCATGCAATTAATTTTGGTTTGCAATAGACATGCTTTCCTCCTCCTTTAAATGGATTTATTTGTTTTCTGTCAAAGCGAATAAGCCCATGACACTTTCTGTTGCATTTGGCCATGTTTGCAGAAGATAAGATTTGTGCCTCAGAGCCCTTCTTTGTGAACACAAAGATCTTCTTCATCGCTTACAATTTCTACATATGCAGTTCAAATCCCTCCTCGGCGTGTGTGGTGAGGCCAACAGTAGCAGCAGTCAGTTCAGTTCAGTCCCTGGCTTGGCAGCTGAACAGGGCAAGAATTTATACTGTCAGTTGTTCAATTATTTAAAACACTGCTTGACCTGGTGACTTGGCAGGGTGGCATTTGCCTCCAGGAAGAAAAATTCTTGCAGATTCTTGTGCGCTTCAACAACAGTTAGCTGCTGAGTGTGTCATAAACATGTGGGTTTTAGGGATGCCGATGGCCCATGAAAAATTTTCAAAATATTATAGTGATTTTTTCAGACTCTAAATAATCTGTCCTTCTGGGAGATAGACAAGCACTTGAGGAAAAGTGGGGAGGGAAGTAGGTAGGCAGCCAGCATCATCATCCTCATGATTCGGGAAGCATTTGTGGTAAGCTAATCAATAAACTAAGTTTAAAGAAAGTTATATATGTATGACCAGAAAAATTTAAAAAAGCGATTAAAAATATAGCATGCATATGCCATAGGATAGCTATATGACAGTTTTGGTTTTGTGAATGTCCACATTGTTTAATCTATTCATATGAGAAGTGAAAGGGCAGAACTCCAGTGTAGTAGGATTGAGAAAGGCGTTAGTGATTTATGAGGTGGGTTACTCTTTTGGCTGAGCTGGGGATATGTCACATCTACTCATGAACAGCCAAATCTAGTCAGTTAGAAGGGCACTGGCACTGTCTTCCGCAAGCATGGCATATGCATATGCTAATTATATTTTAATATACAGGTGCAGTTTTTGATGTTGGGGTGAGAATAGCAAGCTGATGTTTTTATCTTCCAGGCTCTATTTTTGTCCTGACTGCTGGCATGGTGCTCTTGGGTTTCTTTTCATTGGAAAAGGGAACAGGAGTGGGGATGATTTATTAAACATATCTAAAAGAGCCACAGGATCAAAGGTGTCTATTGCTGTTTCTTTTAAATGCCATGTCACTGAAATAATTAATTTTGTTTTCTGTGGTAAGGAATATTGTAAGTTTGAAGAAATGAGACTATGCTTTAATATGCCTTTGTACACTGTACCTATTCAGTAGCTTATTTTCTGTCTGAAGCTATGCTGTAAAGTAAATGTGGGCACAAATTGTGAACCAAATTGGTAAATGAAGCAATATATAAAGCAATGCCACGATGGAAAACTTAGATTTTGGCATGTTATCTCACAAAGCTAGGCTAGTGTGCCCTTGAAATAAATATCCCTTCCTAATTATTTTATGGTACCTTAAATACTAACATTTTAGGGGGGTCAGAAGAGGTCTGATCTAGCTGCACTTGCAACTCCTTTGTTTTTTTTCAAGTGATGCTCTGTTATGACTCAAAAGCCTTCTAAGGATGAAGTCAAAAGAGTCAGTAATTCTCAGCTCAGGCCTTGGATCTCACCTTAGTATTCCTGAAATATTTGTACCTCACTGTTCCAGTTTTATTACCTGTTATCCTCATACATGCATCAAACAGTAGTGCTTTTACACAAATACCTGCAGAACGTTTGTTCATTTAGAATTGTACAAGAACACATCATTCAGGAAAGAATAGTGGTAGCTTCAACCCATGCTACCTCTAAATTTGCTGTGTAGAATGTGGCTCTTGAAAAGATATTGGAAATAAAGAAATTATGTTTATATCTTAAGGAGAATTACATGAAATACTTTTTTTCATGTTTGCAAATATTAAAAACTTACTTACATTGTAAAAGCTTTTCTTTGTCGTTGAACGTTTGTAGATGGAACCAAAGGGTTGTAGAAGGTAGGCTTCAATGACTTGACAGAGTTGAGGAAATTCTTTATTAATGGGGAAATACAGTGGGTAGGGATAGACTTTACTGCGTCCAAGCCAGCAGGCTAAAACACCTTGCATGTACTTTCCTTTGGGAATTATAAAGAAGTATTTCTTTTGTGCTTTTTTTTTCATTCTGTTGGTACGGTATCTCATGCTACGAAAAATGTGCCAACCAATTCTCATTTTCTTCCAAATGAAAAATATGTCAAAGATTAACTGTGGATAGCAGAAATGAGAGGAAACCAGGAAAAAGTAACACTCAATCAAACTGTGATGTAATGGTGGACAGCAAATTACATCTGCATTTTCCATAGTCTATGACACCAAAGAAGCCTTTGCATTTTTATGTTGTGAGTAGTACGGTATGAGTATTAATTTGAAGGGTCTTTTCTCAGTGGCTTTATCCCAGCTTGTTACATTCCATGCTGAACTTAACTAATTTAGCTAATAACGTCATATGTGATTAAGATGGTTTAAACAGACTTTGTGGGAGAAGGGTTCTTATCCTTTTCAAACCAAATGCAAAAGCAGTTTCTGAAAAATAAATACATTACTTAAAGTAATGCCATATACATGTAGCTATATTGGCACTCTGGCAATTCTATGAATATGGAGAGGAACAGTTTTTTAGAAAACCATATTGACAGATTATTTAAAAAAATATCAGATCATAGCCCTTATTTATTTGCATCATTGATAGAAGCAAAACCACCCCAAATTTTGAAATAAACAGATGAGAAGGAGCGACGTGTAGGTTTTACATATTTTGGTGTACAAGAAATCCAGCATAGGTGGGAAAGGAAGCAAATCATACGTGATAAGCCCAACAACACTGCTATTTTTTAGTATGCCGATTTATCACAGTGGATATATGTCAGGGTAAAGCTATTTTTGAACACCGTTTGATACCAACCTCATTTGGGGGTCACTAGTTCAATACAGTGATGCACTGAAAAGAAAAGCATGTTGCTTTCATTTTTCTGGTGTTTTTATGCCAGATTTTGTTTACTGTGGTATCGGATCAAAAGTGTGCAGGTCCCAGCATCTGACCCTTCTTTGAGTTTTATGGTAGTCTTGAATATCCAGCAAAGGGAACCTGTCACAATCCATTTTTCGTTCTCTGTTATATGACTGTCACCAATAAAAAGTGTGTTACTGTTACCTCTTGACTATTTTACACAGTAGATCAGGCTGAGTTAAGAGGTGTAATTTATTTCAACTTCTTTAACTGCACTGTGTTTTCATTGCTGCCTATTTGCCAAAAAATATCCCATGGAAATTCTTTTATCTGATGACTGTAAAGTACAGTGAGTTAACAGTTAGTTATTTCCCTTTCTCTTAAAACAATCACGTCGATGGTATAACCCTGGCCTGGTTGGAAGTCATCAGGCTGTAGTTTATGATGTAGCAGAGGAAAGTCTAGCAGGGTGTTGTATGATAGTTTCACATTTTAGTAAAAGTATGATTTGAGGAAAAGCACACTAACTGTATAGGCTGGTGCAGGGTATAGATGAAGTAACCTTGTGGTTTAAAATTGCATCCAACAGCTTTATCAAGTTGACTGATTTTCTTGCAACCTTTTAATCCAAAGTAGATTCTGAGATTTGAGTGGGGTTTTCTTAATTATTGTTCAAATGCTTTTGTACGAACGTACTTCATTTCCAGTCGAAAGCAGCAGTTGAAAGGGCTGCCTTGGACTGATGTGCAAGGCTTCCTGGGTGTTCCTTCTCTGAAGCAGTAAACATCATTCTCCATCAGTGGGTGCTGTTGCTAGCCAAATATAGTTCTTATTGGCTTGTGAATGCATAGTACTGCATTAGTTTGAGGCTTCAAATACCCTACGTAGAAAGAACAGTGAGCACAGCACTCTTATTTTTTTTCTGAATAGACGTGTTTGTGGCCCTTAGCATGTCTTTCAGGAAGGAGCAAGTCTGACTTTTAGTCCTGACAAAACCATGCAAGATCATGAAATAGATCTGCTTTTTCACTGCATAGACAGCATGTAAATCACATGGCTGTTGAGACAACTATTGCTAATTATTCATCCTCTGGGAACAGGATGGCTTAAGATTTGGACTACAGAATACAGAGTAACAGAATACAGAGCTTTTCGCCTCCTACATTACCGGACTTGTTGAATCAGAGCAGTGCCCAAAAGTCATTACCATCTCATGGCTGTGGGCCGGTGCGAAATGAGCTATTGGGCTTTATCCAGATTCTAGTGGAGAAACTCCTGTCCAAATTGCATAACTATGGCTACAGTTGGCAGGGTACTTACTGGCAGCCAGGGCAGAGAGCTTGAGGACTAAATGTACGTTAAGAGATGGGCTGTCTAGATCAAACTTTTTTTGCACCTACGTGAGTCAATGCAGAGCTTAAATAGGTGGCTTTCCTTTTGTGTGTGTGGTACCACTGTGCACAGCTAAACAGCACTACTTAAAACTGATATGTATCTCGTCCTAATGGTTACTTCACTGTGATTATGGAGTGGGGATCTGTGATCACTTCTCTTATCATTTAAAAAATTATAGCAAAAGAAACTGAAAATAAGCAAAAGGATTTGCCACATGAGGAGGAAGAAGATAGTATGTAGATGCAAAGGCTTAGTGCTCATAGACTACCATGAAATCTAGGAGGCATGGGAAGTAAATGGAAGAATATATCTAAGAAGGTTTATTTCTTGGCATGGAGGGTAGTAGGGGTTTAGGCTAGACATTAGTCATTCCCATGGTTATCCAGGATAATTCTTTCATTTTACAGCACTTTATATGTTCCTCATTCTCCTTCTCCTGGCTTCAGGATCTTTGTAGATGTGCCTTTCTGTAAAGACTGCCTTAGGATATGATAAAGGAGCTCAGGTGAAGCCAAGCATGTAGAGAGACACACTAACACCCTTGGAAAAAAGATAACAGCAGCACACTTCTGAGCACACAGTCACCTTTCTCAGGTACACATTCATAACAGAGACCATCACATCACAATTTTGAGTGGTCCCAGTCCTATAGAGGAAAATATTTCTCAGGAGCAGTACTCCAAATAGATGTAAAAGCCCTGCTGGTGGCCTGCCTGTCTGGTGTAGTGGAAGGTGCTTTGTACACGTTGGTGAATTTTAATGGAAAAAGAGGGATAAGTTGAGAAAATAAACTAAATTTGATTAAGGTATACCACTCTGATGGTGACATTCAGGCTCTGAACTGTTTTGATTAATTCCCTGATGCAGTCAGCAAGTTTCTTGGGAGACTACAATAACCTTATTTCTGATACCACTGTTTTTCTGCAGTTGTCCCAAACTGTGCTTGGTTTATCAGGGACTGGAAACTGGCCATGAGTAGACTGGAGCAGAGTAGGTTACAGCAGAGAAGCTGCTGTAACCTGATTTCAGTAGCCTGAAATCCCTTGCTTTCAGGGCAGTTGTATGAGAGCTTTCAAAACCCCAAGGGCTTCTAATCCCTAGACGGAGCCAGGGCTGCATGACCAACACGTGCTTGTTACAGCACAGCAGCAAGTGCGAGAGTAGTAGGCTGTTCACCATCCCAAACTGTGCGTTTCCCACCTGAAATTGGGAAGAACTTGTTGCCAAACACTGGAAAGTTCTTGTGGATTTCTTCCTATGCGTTACATTTCAGGAAAGGGACTGCTGAAAATTTTTCTGTTCCGAAGTCAGACAGACATAGAAGTCAAAAGACCTTGTAGTAGTTCTTCCTGACTGGAGGAAGATCTACATGTTCCGCTGTCATCTGCTAGCTGTGAGGTAGCCGAATTTCAGAGGCAAAAAAATCTGCCCGTCTTTTTAGCTAGCAGCTGGGAATTTAAGATGTTAAAAGAACGAGAGAATGGAATGAGAAGAGTTTTTCTTTTTACAAGATAGGAAAGGGCCTGATTGAGTGTATCTTATTCCTACCTCTTAAAACTATATTTGATTTGATGTATTCAACACTAAGCTGCAGTGATTTTCCACTAATTTTGACCCTGGGAATGAGCTGAAAGCAAAATCCTAGGCTACATCCCTACTTCAAACTCTTGGAAAGTGTAACTTTGAATGCCAGCCTATTTTGTGCGAAGTTTTCTAAAAACCAAGCTACATCTCTAAATAGACACCTGTGATGCTTTAATAGTACTTCAGATTTCAATTTCTAATTCAGCATCTCCCACCTGTCTTATTTTAACTAAGAATACAACCAGGTCTCGGATTGTAAGCTTTTGTTGTTTATGGCAAGTTCTGCAGAAGCTGTTCATGATCCCATCCCTGATGAATGATGTGCACAGATCGCATTGGAGTACAACTTACACATTTTTTGAAAAAAAAGGAATGACCTACAGTTGTATTATGAGCAAGGTATTTAATTGTCTGAATTTAATGTCTTCAGGCACTTTCAAATGTGTAATTACACCTTTCCTCTTTTTTTTTTTATGCTAGTTGTAAAATGCTTTTGTTTTTGCACTCCTTGCTGAGGCAAGATCCCTGCTGAAACTGTAGATAGCTTGTAGAAAGAACTATGGAAATGATACACAGAGCAAACTATTACACTCAGTTGCCCATGAGCTAGAAGTCTGAAAATCCTCATCAGAAATATTAATAGTCGAGTATTCCTCATTGAATGGTAACAAAGTAAGACAGACAAAGATTGCTGATTGAAAGAGAATTTGCTTAATCTCTAATCCTGTGACCCAGTGAGTAAACATCTGTTGATACTAATTTGTGGTACGCAGCCTGCATTTTAAATTATCATAATTATATTTTGAGAAACAAACAACAGTGCGTTTTTGTCTTAATCTAAGCACCTATGGCATCTTAAGGTACAGCTATGAGTACACAGATACATGGTGCGTGTTGAGAACTAATCCATTTAGTTTTCATTTTGCCAAGTGTTAGTAAAAACGGTATGGGACTTTGACATCCAGTTGTGTCATGAATCCAATTAATACCTTGATGCTGGGCACAAGCGTTACAAGCCCATAGCTTGTATGTGTTTTGTAACTAGTTTTCTATTTGACTTTCAGAAAAGGTAAGCTAAGCAAAACTCCAGTCGGTTTCAGTGGGATACGTAGGTACTGGGCAAAGATTAAGCCATATGAGTTTTGTATTTCTTAGGTGTTACAGCCTGATATGATGAATTGATTATATTTCATGTATATCACCTTAATATTATTAGTGTGCCTTTATGCAAGGAATACGCAAGGAGTAGAAGGGCTTAGACGCACACACACACACACACACCCTTATTAAAGAAGCTATCACTTCTCTACATGAGCTGTTCTTGTGTGTAAAGCCCCAATTTTCTGAGCTAATGGGTTTCAGAATTTTCTCCAGTTTGCGAGGGACAAGCCTGCACGTCTCTTGTTACGCTGAAGAAAACTAGAACCTATGGGCCAGCTGTTGCCAGTGCCTGTCTATTTGCAGGGCTTTGCTACCAGCGCTGGCGCGGGAGAAGGAGGGGTGTGCAGTTGGAAGGTGTGATGTGCACACGTGTGCTTGGGGCACTGGCTGGTCCCATGCACCCAGGAGCACAGGCTGGACTTCATTAGTTCTGGCTATCGGCTGGTTGAACACCCCTGATCTTCCTCCAGCCTTTCAGTGCTTCAGGACCATTCAGCTTTTTCTCACCTTGGTGGTTGCCTGCCAGCCAAGCTCTGAAGTGTTGCTACTTGTTGCCATCACTTCTTTCCACTCCGTCTCTCTGTAGGGAGCTGGAAAAGATGCTGTTTTCTGTCAGCTCCACAATGTATCAGTCCTGGTGGTGGAGGTTTGGGTAAGATTTTAATTAGAGTCAAAGCAGCAGTTCTGGACCCAATCAAAATAATAATAATAATGCCAATTGTTTCTAAAGACTTAACAGTAAATCAAGAATTTCAAGCCAGCTCTTCAGCTACTCTGTTGGAGTCAGCTGTTTGTAAATGACCCTTTAGTAAGATTTCTTACAGGGAAGCAAAAGGAAAGTGGGAAACTGCCAATTAAAGCTTTTCATGCTGATCTCATTTTTGTTTTTGAGGCTTAAAATATTCACAAGCACTGAAAGCTGGTATTTATGAGTAGAGCTGGGGGTAGCTGTTCCTTAAACAGCTTCTTAGCCTACCACCAACATATCTAGCTGTATTCCACCAGCTCCATGGAGATTCAGTATGCTGATATTTTTAGAAGCAATCACCTCCATATATTTCAACATTGTTCATTCTAAAACACATTCTTGCCTTTTACTTTGTTTATAGGATTTTTTTTATAGAAAGAAACTATTTTTCCTTGTTTTCCAAGTAGTACTTATGCAAGTCAGTGACAGAAAATGTTGTTGAACTTGAAAGAACATCACTTTCTGTTAAATCTTTGTTAAATTGTATGCCCATGTTCTGCTCTGCCTGGAGTACCATAAATCCACTCATTTTTATGGGTTTCAGTGGATGTAGATGTGTGCCAAGTATAGAGACAAAGAAAGCACAAAGGTGTAACCAAGGATTTGACCTGCATAATGCAATAGGAGAAAAGCTGTACTCTGCAGTTGGAAAAGAACAACGTAAGTCTATGGCAGCAGCAGAACTTGAACATCAGCACCTTTGGTCTAATGCCACTGAGGCCCAGTAAGCCTCAAACATGATGACCATTTCCGAGACTTCTACAGAAAACCGCTCAGCTCAAATAACTTTCTCAAAATTTTGATGGGTAGAAATACTTTAAAGTCTTCATTCCAAGCCTTGCAATCCAGCCTAGAACTGTTTCTTTTTTCCCTCTGTTATATTCACAGCCAATTTTCTAGAGAACATGCCCTTGCGAAGTTCTGGCAAGTTGAGCATGGAGACCAGAAGAGAGGATGGTGAGAGCACAGCACCTGCCCCTCCGCAGAAGAAGCTGTCCTGTCAATGCCACCACCACTGTCCTGAGGACTCAGTCAACAGCACCTGCAGGTTTGTGGGATATGTATTTGGTGGCAAAGCATGGGAAAACCTGTTTGTGGTAGCTCAGCAGTCCCAAGTTGGGTATTGCAGTTTTTGGTTAAGCAGTAATATGTAAATTAGTTGTTTATACATCGTGTCTAAAAATCAGAGGTAATTTTTACCTAGATATCAGCTTAATATTTATATTTTTATATTAGGGTGTTTAATTCTTTACAGTTTTAGATAATACTTGTATTAATTCATTGCATAGGAAATCTTAAGGTAGGAGTTTGTTTTTAAAGGTACATGCAGTTAATGAGAGGAGACAATGGAGATATATTGAAATGTCAGTAAACCCTTATAAATTTATAATCACTCTCTATGGAACACCATTTATAAGAACCCTGCTCTTGGTGTGTGTGTTTGCAATAGCTGAGCTATCTTTTGTAGGTCCTAAAGGCTTTGGTTTTTATCTTGCTTCCATGTTTCTTCTTCTTGAGGTGAAGCGTTCAGTATGTTTTTTTTATACTGGCTATAGTTTTCTGTTTGGTTTTGAGTACTATAGACTTCTTGTTTGGGTTGGATTCTGCTTCCTCAGATCCTACTGCCCCCCTGCCCTCCCTTTTGGGGGGAGAGGTATGTCCAGCAGTACACAGCCACCTTGGTCTGTGTTGCACTGACACGGCCTGAAGCAGCAGAGGTGACTGAGGGTACTCGTGGTGTGACCAAGCTGCTCTTCCCCCACCCAAGAGCAGCTCTTTCTGCACACATGCTGTGGCTGCTGAATGAGGGCAGTGGTCAAACACCTCTGTCTTGGCTTGAGGTGCACGCACAGTTTCTTTAGCTGCAGCAAAGTAGGGCTGAGCTCTTCATGTTCCATGTGAGGAATTTAAACTTTACCGCTTGCTTAGAGCAGGTAAGATACTGGAAATATTCACCGTCAGCTCTAGCCTAGTGGAGTTGTGGGAATGTGAGGAGCATGGAAGCAGGGCACGGATGTGAGCCCAGCTGGACATGCCGGTTGGGTATGCAGTGCTGTTTGAGGTGGGACAGTCTAAAGTGGTTTCGGGTCTTCAAGGCAGCACGTTAAAAAGATAGAAGGGGAAAGCCTAAGGTTGCTGAAGATACTGATTGCTTTGTTGGATTTTTGTGGGTGGTGTTCTGTAGCCTGACAATTCTGCTCAGCCTGCAGATTCATGCTGAAACGTATCAAAGTTTTGACAACAGCTGTAAATACCATTTTCCCTTTCTATCTTCTTTCTTCAAACCCATTCCCTAGCCAGGAGTTGGAGTTAACTGCGCTCACATGGCAGTCAGTTTAAAAAGCCGTAAAAACCCACTCTGATATCAATTTGCAGATCCCCTGCAGCGCGAATCGGCTGTTTCCTGTTCCTGCCCAGCCAGAGCCACTGCTTTCACATGTGCTGTCTCGCACACGCAGTAACAGGGAAGTTGCAGATGACTTCTAAATCCAAGCATTAGGAAGCACAAAGGGATCCATGTTAAGGAATCCATTGAACAAGGTTTATACCCCAGCTGGGTAGGCCTGCTGTTGCACATTGCTTCATAGGCAGCATTGACATTAAGTATTTTTCATGTTATCAGGAGCTGCGAGTAAATGTCCTCTCAAAATGGATTTATGCATTTTCCCTCACTGCATTACTTTAAAAGAACCTCTCTTCAGAGTCCCCCTAACAGTGTCAATTACCAAACTTGGTTTAAGCTGTTAATGCCCAAGGATGGGCAGTTAAATAGTAATAAAATACAAAATTATACCCCCTTTTGTCTTCATCATATTTTCATATTTCAGGCTTGACTGTTCTACTTGGGTAACAGTTATTTTTTCCAATTAGATATCAAAATAATTATTGAATCTGAAATTTACCCATCAAATATTGATTACTTTTCTGTCCAAGAAAATGGAGAGAGTCAGAAGGCTTGTATTTTATCCAGAGCTACTTCTCTTTCCTGTCCTGTGCTGTCACCTGAGCACTGTCCACCTTGACACTTGCCCTGATATAAGTGAAAAATTGCCGAAGAGTTTGGAGTAATATAAAACAAAAAAAATTAAGTTAACTTAAATAAAATACCCTGCCTTCACGGCTTGTCAACAATAATCCTTTTCAGGATGGTGATCATTGCTATGACTCACCTTACCTTGGTGTGAGAGCTGCAGTGAGGTACAAAGGACATAACACCCCTTGTTTTCCCTACATCTGCTTGATGGTTAGTCTGTAATGGTTTTGCTGCTTAAATTCCCTATTACATAGCTGGAATTAAGGATGAAAAGTGAAGTAGGACGTTACAGTGAAAAGAGGGTCCTAAGTCTGATGTTGGGAGAGTAGCTATTAGGTCCCCCGTTAGCTGGCTGGGTTCACACCAGGTTTCAAAATATTTGACAAAGATCAATCAGGTTAGTAGGGATTATTAGTTTCCCCTGTGTTTTGGGATCATCCTACCAGTCAGGCAGTAACTTTCTCATTTCATCCTAGCCCGAATGACTGTTGGCACCGTTTTAAAGCACTCAGGAATTCTCATTGAACCTCCCTAAAAATAAAGTTTCCCCATATTGAAGTTCAAGCAGTATTGATAGCACTGTATTGGTCTGAAGAACAAACAAACTGTTCCAGATTAAAAGTTATTGCATTAATTTTCCTCTTCCCTCAGATGTAGCCACTAAAAGCCTTTTACATTTTATATTAAAAAAAAAATTAAATCTCTCAGCAGCTCTATCAGTCTGTTAAGCTTTGGGGCTGTGCTTGGACCTGCTGAGCTTGGATCTGCCAACTCTGCAGGGACGAGTCAGCGTGTGCTGGGGCACCCAAGGGCCTGGTGAAGCCCTGACACCTGGGAGATTCACTGAGCACATTCATACCCGGGGCTTGGGCTCTGGAGAGCATCAGGCACTGTCCCCATTGGGACTCTCGCCAAAGCAGGGAAGCCCTTTGTGTTCACAGGAGCAAGGAAGGCTCTGAAAGTTCAGTGGGAAAGCATTTCCAGCTGTGTTTAAATTAAAACTCTCAGAATAAAATGGCTAGTCCTATTGCAGTCACCATTAAAAATTTCTCATAAAAAAGCAGTCTGCCATCCCACCTGAAGATTTTGGTCTGCTACTACAGGTATTTATCTATTAAAGTGTAGATCTTGCCTGTAGTACCGGTAGTCTGAGTGTTTATATAAAAATGAGGACATCTGGTGGCCATTTAAAATCCCCTTCATAATTGTATTTGTAGAAATTTAAAAGTAAATATTCTTTAACCACATCTGTATCAAATCCTCTAACAGCCTGCTGTGTTCCTATACAGAATTTCCCTTTCTTGATACTTCCGCAGCTTAAGTCCAATAATACTTTAGGGAGCTAAGGATAACACTGCAGCTTAAAATGCAGATTGCTTTCTATATCAACAGAAAAGCAGTAGCTCTAGTTAAAGCGCGCTTTAAAAACATGGGGCAATCCATAAGAACAACAAGTTTTGGAAGACCACTTACAGGATCATCTCATCAAGAGAGGGTTAGGGTCAGGGAGCAGTGAAAGGGGAGAGGGGCAAGCCAGAAGCTGAGGGTGATGCTAGGGCCAGCCGTATCCTCACCCACCAGGACCCCGTTTCCCCAAGGGTACATGAACACAACAGGCAGAAACAGCTCCCTTGATAGCCCTTCACATGGCTAGTAGTGATCTGGATCCAGGCAGGAGCTGGGGACAGACACTCCTGTACCATCACTCAGGGTCTGATGCTCAGACCTGTGCTTAAATGGAGCCCCTGGGCAAGGGCTCTGTAACGGGGGAGGAGTGGGAGTTCCCAGGTGGGGCCACTCCAGGCAATTGAAATTCATTAGTGCACTCAGGGCCCTGACAATTAAGATCTTTGCAGAAAGTTTGCAATCCTCTGCTTGTCAAGGGTATGTTAATATGTAGCGTGTTTATTCTTCTTTCTGAACGTCTGTGTGATTCATAAAAGGCTCAAAAGAAGCTGCTTTGAACACAACCAGGACCTTGTTTTACTGTTCCATTTCAAGTTTTGTGTGTACAAAGTGAATGCATGGGCAGTTGTGTCTAATCATAATTAATTGCATATTTTAAAAAGTAGCGTTAGATTTAATTGGCTTTGACTGTAATGGGATTGCAGTAAAGGCAGAGGCTGATTAGGTGCCTTGTTGTACTCTATTTTCCATTCACAAATAAATGCTGACAGTTTTAAAGATCGGGCTGATAGAGTTTAATTTCTTATGTGTTGCCTACTGGTCTTGATTGTGTTTCTGCCCAACTGTGTCTTGAGGTAGCTTCAGTTATCTAAAGCAATAAAATAATTAAGTTGCTTTTTCAGCATAACCAGAGGTGATAATTCACTTGAGTGATGTTATTTTCATTCTCCAGTTCTCCAGATGATAGGATTGAATTTTCTTTGTAATTTGTTATGTGGAAGGAAAAAAACTTCAACAGCGGGCCAAAGCACTGAATTCAGTCAATTTTTTCTTCTAAGCAACTTTAATTTTGGGAGTAAAGAGTAAAGTTGAACATATTCTGATAAAGGAGCTATGGTGAGATCTTACAAGTTAGCCTTTGAATTTTTTTAAGTTTATTTTTATTTTTTAATGTAATCCTTTATACAGGGCTGTACCGGAAGCAGTTAAGTCCTTTTTGATGATTAAAACAAACAAAAAAAAAACAACAAAGGTCAACGGAGACAAATTCTTGCCAGCTCCAGTCTTTTGTTGTTCCCTCTGCCAGGGCCATATGTCTCATACGAGACTCAGCAGGTGACTTCACCCCAAGTGCTTAAACTGAAATGCAAAGTCCCCCTCCCATACTTTTCAGCTGTGCCCCAGAAATTCCTCATTCTTCATTTTGTTCAGGGCTTGCCCATTAGGTATTTAATATAACCCTTAAGCTAAACAGAAGTGCAAGTCCGGTCTCCCTGTATTTAGACCTATTGCGTTACTCTCAGATAGTTTTTTAGCATGTGGGAGTACTTTGGTGTTACTGTGCAGAAAGTACTGGAATACCAAAGGCTTCCCTTGCATATTGAATTTACTTATACCAAAAAAAAAAATTCCAAGCCAGCAAATATCCATGTTAAGTCTGTCCTAACATTGAAGAAGAAGCTACATCATACAAATTCAACTGCAGTGTAATCTTAAGGTCAAGTAAAAGAGGACATTTGGTTTGTGTTTAAATTTTGGAGGCAAAAGAGAGGAATAAAATAAAAATGAAAAAGGAAAAGAGGAAGATAAATAGCTTTATTTTGTCGATTTTCTTCTTGATAGTTGTCACCTCTGCTGAGATGGATTTTGCACCAAAGTGAAAGGGGCTCGACAGCCCTGGTGAAAATGCAGCGGTACCTATACTTGGTGCTGTTTCCATACCCCAAATTGTGCTATCAGGTCTGTAGACCTGTCAAATCTCATATACTCAGCATGAAGCCTGGACAGTTTCTAGGGCTCTCCCTCACAGATTGGCATAATGGCTTGTTTTCTGCGTTATGACTCCATGTGTCAGGGAGAACTGTTTGATCTGACTTGTGATTTAGTAGGAATATGTGAGACGCATTTGGTGGGCCAGGTCATGTGTCAGTCTTGGGAGAATAGTATGGGCAGTATAGAGAAATAGTATAGAGAAAATATTGATTGATAGACCTACATATGATATATGAAAAGATGCTCTGCTAAGATGTATTGTTTACCCTTCTTTTTCTCTATGTTGGAGGGTCATCATTGAGCCCCTAGAGAGCCAAAAAAACATACACAGCAGAGTGTGCGTGATAGGATCAGCGTTACCATCTTGGAGACGAGTGTGGCCAGAAAGTGTGGCCCAGTGTGAGACAACTTTTTGGCTTTGTTACACCTGTCCATCTCTCCTTGCCTTCAGAGTAGCTGTGCAAACATCTAAAGGTGCATCTGACTCAACAATTGTGTAATGCTCTTCTCACTTGGTTTCATGTTACTTCCCTGATGCACAGCTGCTAACTATATTATTTTTTCTGAAATATTAGCCTGTGTTGAACACATTTACAGTGACTCTTTGGTTTATGGATGGTGTCCAAAGACAGTGCTTTGCTAAATTTGGCCTTCATCATCTTCCTTAAGTGAAGGATGTGACAACATACGTGAATTAGAAGCAAATTGAGAGTCAGCCAATTTTTGAATTAGATTATTTCAGGCAGTCTTACAAAAGAATATGAATCTCCCAGTTTCTGTACATAATATAATCTCACATTTTTTGATAATTTTTAAAAAAAGAGCAGAAACTAGTCATGTTGCTGTGGATGGACATGAAAAGATGGTGTAGCTCTTTTTGGTATTAAAACCAGGAGTATAAAGAGGAGTGGACAAAAATAATAATACTCTTAGGGACTCAACTGCGAATAAAATTAAACATAAGGAATCTTTTCATCAAGTTATTCAACCCATCTGTTTGTGATAGGCACTGAATGAGGGAAAGACATTGCTTTTCCAAGTTACATATTGCCATCCCTGGCTGCGTCACACACAGAGAGCAGGACAGGAAGTCTTCAGCAGTCAAGTTTTGGTAGCTGAAGTATCACATCTTCTGTGAGAAATGGCTGTTGGCCATTGAGGACATCTGTGTGAGCAGCTGCAAAGCTGTTGGCCTCCGTTCCTCTCTTCTGACATTTAGTAAAGGTCTCAGTTAAGATCACCTCTTTCTTTCTGGTAATCTGTAATTGTAGCAGCACCTTCTACATCAGTGTCTGTCAGTGTTTCCGCTATTAACTCCCTCTATTTTCCTGGCGTTTGACTTGGCTGTAAAAATTCATTCCTGGCAAATATATGACGTACCAAATCTGTGCTTATTAGTGATCACATCCAAAATGTATTTAATCACTCTCCTGCACCATACTCTAATAAGATGGTGCTTTAGTGGAGGAGGCTAGTGGATGCGTACCCGGATGTATTGAGTAATGTTGGGTTGAGTTTCTTCTTTACACACGATTCACAGAATCAAATTACACAGAATTCAAATTACAGAGTTTAAGAAAATAATAATTCTATTCTACAAATGTTTGCTAGGAAGTGGAGAATATAATTTTTCATTTTGCTTTGCATGTATCAGTGATGTACATATGTTTCTATTTGTGCAGTCACCAAAATAAACATAAAAGTGGAGACAATGCAGACTTATCTGACTTGTTTCTAACTTGTTATAATAGTAAGAACAGTTTCATTTCTACAATAGGCAGCTATGAGGTAGGGTAATCAATAAAACAGCAGGGGTATGCCCTGCCCTTCACTTGCAGTGTGTGGTCTCCACCTGACATTCTGTGAACCAGGAGAATAGGTCGGGGGCGGGAGGGGGGAAGCAGGTAAGAGACACTTCTTTCTTTTCAGAAGAGTCACTTCTACTTCTTGCCCAAACACCTGAGAAATTTTCAATAAGATAACGAGTTTTTACATTGCATAAAAACTTTTTGGCTTATTTTTTTCTTATAGGTAGAAACAAGTGGTACCAAAGTTTATTCTGTTCAGCATTGCTATTTTTAATTTTCTTTCACTTTTCCTTCATTACTCTAATGTTGTCTGTAAAGAATGTGATTTATCCTTATTGTTGGAGCTTTATAACTTTTCCGTTTTGCTCTATCCGGTCTAATTTTGTTTGTCTTTTTAAATTTGGAATAAAATTTTCAGAGGGACTAAAGTGCTTGAGGAGCCCGAATTTAATTTTCAGAAACGAGCTAAGAATCAGTGTCCCATGGCAATTCAGATAAAAAAGGAATAGAATTGCTGACTGTCATGCCGCCTTTTTCCCTTTTGCAAACACTTTGACTTTTCCTCCCACTGCTTTCCTTTGGTGAACTGAGTGTTTTGTTTTTTGCCTGGGACTGTTAGCTGTGGAGTTCATTTTTGTGTTTCACTTGATTGCAATTTATTGTTTTGTTGCTCTGTCCCCTGGGTTAAACTTACTCATTACTTTGAATCAAAGGCACCATGCAAACAAATAAAACCTAATCTAATATAATATTCTACTCTAATGGATTCCTTACAGTCTCTCTTCTTGGCAATCCTATTGTTCCTATCTTTTAAGCTTAAGCAATGAAATCAAGGTGGTTGCTGCCCAGAAGGGTTGCTGTCTCCCTTGCCTCACTCATATGCACAATGTCAGAGAAGGGTAGAAGTCATCGCTCGCTTCTCCGAGAAAGTCATTTGTAACGTGCAACTGGTTACTTTTCAAATCCAGAAGTCAATAACCCATGATAGATTATTATTTGAAGTAATAAGCTTACTGTGGCTAGACCCTGCACCACTAATATAAAAATATGCCACAGCAAATGTTTGACATGATCCTATCCAGCATCTCCCTGTCGTGCAGCTAATACTTACAAATTGTGTTTATCTCTTATATGTGTAACTGTGCCTCTCGTTTCCTATGTCTTCATTGCCTTTGCTGTTGTTGCTCTGTTAGACTCACCTTCCATTCAAATAAGGAGCAAATCATCTGAAATTTTGCTGTGTTTAAATTTTCTAATCCTTTTTTCTTTTTATTTCCTTGCTTTAACTGAGTTTGCTTCTCCTCTTCTGAAAAATACTCATTGTGCATAATAACCAGTGTTATTTTCCTGGGGAAATAACAGAATATATTATTTTTATGTGACTTAAATGTCTTATATTAAGAGTTTTTTCTTTATTTTCGGATCTTCTTCCTGCAAATCAGTCAATTTGTGTTTCTTACACACATTACTTATCTCCCTCAGAGGGCTGAGAAATTAACGTACAGCAGTGTCAGTAACATGCAACCACCCTTTTTGTGCCCTCCTCCCTGTCTTCCCATAGTATTCAGGCATTTGACCTTCATTGAGGAAGGACATTTATCACCAGCACCATCTAGCCATCTGTTAGGATACTTGTCCTCCCTGGTGCACATTCTTGTAAACGGAAGCATTATGGATCACTTCAGGCTTATAACCCACGTAAACAGTTATGAAGGGTGTTGATGATAACTCAAGGACTCAGACGCAAGAGTGTTGCAGTTTGTAATATGGTTAAAACATGAACCACAAATCATTCTTAATAATATTTTACATTTAGTATCTCAAAAATGTTTCTTTCTTCAGGTCTCCATTGTGATGAAAATATCCATGCCTTGTTCCCATGCACGAGGCAGACCTTCTGTAGCGTTGATGCTTGCATTTTAATAGGTCTCCAAAGTCTTAGCACACTAATGACCATAGGCAGAGAATAGAGGTGTTTCTTACATCTCTAAGTGGGATTTATAGCCGTGACAAGTTGGAAAGGTAAGTGTGTCATCTCCAAGGCAGAGCCTCCTTTGTGTGTGCAAGGGCCGGTCCGCAGCGCTGTCAGCTGCGGGACTGCATTGCAAGAGGTTGCCTTGGATGTCTGAGTCTTCCAGCCTGCCTTAGTACGTTGTTTGTAAATGGCAGATTTGCCTTGCAAAGAACAAAATTTAAGACTATATTCAGCAGCACATTTTTCACTTCAAAGCCTTTTCCTGATCCATTCTTTCCAATCCTCAGCACTGATGGCTACTGCTTCACCATAATAGAAGAAGATGAGTCTGGTGGACATTTAGTCACCAAGGGATGTCTTGGATTAGAAGGCTCAGACTTCCAGTGTCGGGTAAGAAAGCATTTGCTGCCAGGGTATCGCTTGGCTTTTTGATAGGTTTCAGTTGAAGTGCAGTCAACAGACATTACTATGTCCATGTTTTTCACTTCTGTTCATTTGGTAGATAGTTGCTCCGCATTGATTGCTGAGGGGAGTGCATTTATATCCTAGAATGGTGATACTCTAGCTGCTCCTGACAATAACTTAAGTTTTGGGTTTTGGCACTGCTGTTACTAGTAACACTCCCACTCAGAGGAAGTTTGAATTTAGAGAAATTCAGTCTAATTCCTGAAGTCCCCATGGTAGCTAAAGTTAGTTAGGATGTTATTTGATATACAGCAGCAACCTTTATGTCTTAAGTGCAGTTGCACTTTGGTTTTGGATTTTTGGTGCCAAAAGTTTCCTTCAGGTACAGTGATCACCTGATGGAGGGCAACTCTAACTGCAGGAATGGCAGGGGTATGGGCAGTGAAGCAGGATGGCTCTAAAGTGTTTGCCTTTCCTAACATTAACCTTAAATTATGTTGCATGAGTACAGGAACAGTTTAACCATCAAGGTCTATGGAAGGTATTTTGCTCAGCTTCCCATGAGAGCAGAAGGAGCAGCTAAATTAGTCCACACAGAAATTCCTGTATTATTCCAGCTAAACTGTTTTGAATACTCACATTAACTTATTTTTGTAATGTAAGTCTAACTGATGGACGTATGGGACTTTCACAGTCCTGTCTTGCTCCATTAGAGTCAATCAGTCCCTTCTGCAGCACTAAGGCACCAAGAGAAATATGTTAGGGGTGAATTCATCCTTTAATTATCTAGAAGAAATGTTGCTGGATACGCTCTGTGGCAGAAATCCTTACTCTACACATCCTAGAAATCTGTAACAGTCTGCAATGCAGTCCAGCCAGTCCAACGCATCTTTCTCTCAAGTGCCAGAATGCTGGTATATATTTGCAATACAGATAATTACTTTGCTTTCTGTCAAATTGTTTGCTGCAGGACACTCCTATTCCACACCAAAGAAGATCTATTGAATGTTGCACAGGCCAAGATTACTGTAACAAACACCTTCACCCTACGCTGCCACCACTGAAAAATCGAGGTAAGGGGAAGTAAATCCAGTCCCAAACGGATCTTTTTCTGTTGTTGCACTTTGTGCCTTAGGGAGCAACAAAGCTAAAACCAAAGCACCCCCGTCCAACTGCATGTGATTAGAGAGATAAACTGCATTAAACAGTACTGCTGAATTCCTATAGGTGATGTGGGGAGCGGTGCCTTGATGCTTGGCTGCTGATACTTGCTATTATTCCTACTGCATACATGCAGTAAGCACCAGATGCTTTAGAGTCATACAGTACTGTCCTAGTACAGACCTGCTGGCTATCAGTGATCATCCCAAAGACTTAGGCTGAGATGCTCAGAGGATGCAGAGGATGCCTCTTGCTGGGTATGTTTTTAGCCTGATAATAAAATCGAATCCTCTTTCTAGTCCCTGCAACATGGATTGCTGTTGTTCATAACTCCACACACATCTGGGACCAGGTCTCCAGTGGTTAATCAGTCAGTTCAAGTTGACTGAAGTCCATTAAGCGTTTCTTATTTAAAAGACCTGATAATCCAGCGCTAGGACAAAAACTAGTCACTAAAGCGGATTTTCTACTTGAAAAATGTAGCTGAAGATAAAATGTAGAGTAAGAACTCATGTACTGATTTATTTTTTTTTATTTGTTGCTTGAAAACAAATGGATGTGTATTAACTTAGATTCTGGGGCAAGATTTTAGCTTTTTTGTTTGTTTAAACATCACTTTCTGAAAGTTGGTAAAACTATTTTGGCTGGATGTTGCAGAATACATTTTATAGAAATGTATTCCTAAGTAAGTGTAAATTCATGCATGCTAAACTCTTGGCATTGGCAGCAGTGGCCAAGATTTGTGGTGGTTGGCATGGAGTTTAGTCTGCAAGAGACAGTTCAAGGTTGCAGGAGAGTTTGTAATCATGGTGTTCTGAGTTGAAAATCTGGATCAGTGTGCGGATGCATTCTTAATTACACAAACGGCAGAGTCAGAGAAAGCCTTCACTCATGTGAGCTGTTCCCTTCATGCCTATGAAATTCTGCACAGATGGGCTGCAGAATAAGGCTTACGGAGAGTAGTATGTAAATATTTCACTGTTTACTAGCAAGCCACTAAGTCAGCAAAACCTCATAAAATCTGACTTCCAGCATAAGAGTATTACTTGTTGTAGTACTACTTTGTTGGTTTTTTCATTTTAAAAAGTTCTTTGGACTGAGAGAGAAGCTCCAAAAGGAAGTCAATATTTGTTCACACTTAGCATATCAATAAATATCATTTCAGTTTGGAAAACTCTGCCATGATTTCTTCTTGCTGCTGAGTTTGTTCTACGTTAAAACTACTTAAAAATACTGAACCAGTGCCTAACACTAGACATCTGGCTTATTAAGATTTTAGTTATTTGGCAATATTATCTGCTGCTTATGCAGAAAGCAATAAAACAAGCTTTTGGTAGTGGCAGATGTTGTTTAGATCGACGTTGGTTTTGCTCTGTGTGTATACAGGGTAAATAAAGCATCACTTGGGCACGGTGGTGGCAGACCCATTAAATAACAGAGAGAATATTTGTTGAAAGAAAAATTTCGTAGAGTTGGAACAGGATTCTAGCTGCTCTGTGCTGCAAAGTTGCCTATTTTAGCATGACAAACAAAAGGTGATGTATTCACTCATCATATTCTGAAGACTTTTGTTTGAAATAAACTCTCACACTATTGGTATCCTGCTAGTGTATTGTGGAAATACATTTCAGGAGCTGCTTCATTAAATGTGGCTGGACAGGGCTGAAGTCAGCACCTTTATTAAATCCTTAAGTAAATATGTCATTCTTGGTGCCAAGCATATTCTAATTTGTTGTTGCTGTATCCTAGAATGAAAGCTCAGAGAAAAGCCATGGTTTGAACTGTAGATCCTCACTGCAACCAGGTACAAATACTGTGTACAAATACACGCTACTGCCAGTGCCCAGTACTATGGCTGTGATTGTTGATTCTATTGGAAACACTTAGATCAGGCTGTGATTGACTGAGTACTGTTAGAATTGTATATCAAATATAACATAAACTCTAAGTACAAAGAAAGAGAAGATGAACTTAAAAACAAGCTTCTAGGAACAACCTTCTGACCTCCAGGATTCCGTGAAAAATATGTATGTTCCTCAGCATTTAAAAAACAAACAGAAATTTGGTTCTGATGAACTTACGTCCGAGGTCACATCTCATGGGAAACAGAGTCTAGGGAGAGCATCCAGCTGCAGGTCAGAGGTTGTTGAACTGCAAATTAACCTATGCACCAAGGTGACACGTACAAAGGCAACAGACTTGTGTTCTCAAAGTGCTTTTCCAGACCTGGTATGTGCTGGAAAGTGGATTTTATCTACCCCCCACCCCACCTCCAAAAAGAAAAGAGGACCACAGACCATGAAAGAAGGAGCTAGAGGAATTAATGCTGGGCATAGCAAGGCTTGTTAAGCAAAATGGAAGAAACATTTAAGCTGAAGCTTTGAGCTCATCTCAGTACAGAACTAGCAGGATAAAATACCCCAGAGAAACCATAAAGTTCTTGTCCCATCTGTACATCTGTCTTAATAAGGAAATGAGAGTCATAATTGGGTCTGATACAACACCTCTGCTTTAAACAATAAAAGATATTCCTGGAAATCCCAGCGAAAGCGCAGGCTGAGACCAGTCGAAAGGAGAAATATGTCTTTACTGATTTAGAGCCTATATAAGCAGAAGTGGTGGTGCCACCGTGTCTGGCTCCCTGCCTGTAGAGCTAGTGATGAATGGGCAAGGGAACGATTGGAGGAATGATGGGGTTTGATGTGTGCACACAGTCTCCACGCCTCAGATTTCACTGCAGTTTTTACTCGGATAACCGTAACATTGTGAACTGGAAGGAACTGGGGAGGGAGGAGAACCTCCTCTCCCTTTGATATGCTGACTTCTCCCTTGAACCTGCTGGGTGGCATTTTCAATGCACTCCTAAGCACCGTCCCACGGATGGCAGGGTGAAGGGAACGAGTGGTGGAGGAGGGGGAAGCCGCAGGAAAATAACCGAGAGGCAGCTTGGTATCACCAAAGACCCTCCTTTTGTCGCCATCTCTCCCTTTCTGCGCTGCTCACCACTGACACCAGCACGCACCACTGTTTTCATACAACATAAAACTGTTAACGTGCTGGGTGCTGGGCTTTGCTATTATCAGCCAGCCAAGGTATGTGAAGAAGCTTCCCAAACCTGCCGTGTGTTTGTTCTGCGCTCCCCGCACCATGCTCCCGGTGATCACTCACTGCTGCCTCCATGGAAGCTACTGCTTATTCTCATAACCCCGTTGCTTGGCATGTTGCAGTTGCCAAGTAACATAACACTAAAAAGCCCAGCGCTGGACTTCTTAAAGGACAGAGTATCTCCATCGTGCAAACTGGCACCGACCAGTACCCACCACAGTCTCCACTACCGAGCCCATAAGCCAGTGATTAAGCGGACTCACAGCTGAGCTGCCCCATCCCTCCACCTGGACAAGGAGGTGCCGAAAATGGTACAGGGAAAGGGAGGTTTGTCCTGCTGTTCTCTGGGGAACAGCACTGGCTGTTGGAGGAGAGGGGAGTTGGTCTCCAGCAGGATCAGCCTGGCTCAGTTCAGCAGAACAGGCAGACATTGCTGGTGTAAGAATGGGGTAATGCTTTTAATCTTGTGTTGTCCTTATGCCAGTGGGTTTATGAAGTCCTCAAGTGAGCAAGCAAATGAAATTCTGCCAAAATGCTTTGAAAACGCAGGAACTATTTGAAAGGTGAGACAATAGCTCACTTACCGTCAGTATTGCCTCTCATACGTGGCCAAATACATATAAAGACATATGGAAGTTATTCTCTTCTCCTGCGAGAGCCACTACTAAGCTATGTGAGCTGACTATGGGGGCCATCACCTACTGCAAGAGCATAAGCATTGCTGCAGTCCAAATCAGCCTCTCCCAGCAGAGAGATCAAGACATCATCCTTTATGTCTTGCAATCTCTCCTTGCACTTATTTCACGTAATTGCATTCAGGTACCAAAAGATTTTGCAGTGTTGAAGTCTGAATTTTGTTTCAGAGCTACACAGCACTTTCTGCTCCCTGCTGGCCTCTGGGAAAACCAAACTGCATTTATTTACTTTTCTGAATGGGGAAAGCCTATTAGAAACATTGAGCACAGGGTTTGGATCATTTAAACCCTAAAAATTATTGGAATTTGACTCCAAGATTTCAGCATCTTTATCATCCCTCTCCCAGATGCACATACGTGAACAGCTTGGACACTGTGGGTGCTTTATGAGGTCCAGTAATGCAACACCTTGTGTCTGTGTAAATGTACAGACTTCCATGGCTTGAATCATAGAATCATAGAATGGTTAGAGTTGGAAGGGACCTTAAAGATCATCTAGTTCCAACCCCCCTGCCATGGGCAGGGACACCTCCCACTAGAGCAGGTTGCTCAAAGCCCCATCCAGCCTGGCCTCGAACACCTCCAGGGATGGGGCATCCACAACTTCTCTGGGCAACCTGTTCCAGTGCCTCACCACCCTCACAGTAAAGAATTTCTTCCTAATATCTAATCTAAATCTCCCCTCTTCCAATTTACCATTGTAAATTGGTAAAGGACCATTACCCCTTGTCCTGTCACTACACTTCCTGACAAAGAGTCCCTCCCCATCTCTCCTGTAGGCTCTCTTGAGGTACAAGAAGGCTGCTGTAAGGTCTCCCCGGAGCCTTCTCTTCTCCAGGCTGAACAACCGCAGCTCTCTCAGCCTGTCTTCATAGGAGAGGTGCTCCATCCCTTAATGTCCAGCATGCACAAGTGTGAGCAAGACCTGACTTGCTCCCTCTGCGTCTGACATCAGCCTTCTGCACTGCTAAGCCCAGAAGCCCGGCTTCCATCATGGCTTATTCTGTGAAGTGGGAAAACCCTTGCTGTGGGCAGACACCCAGGTTTCTCCCAAGTAGAAAATCCCACTCTCTGGCCCTGCGTGCTGTTTATCCTCTCCTCAGCCGACGGGCTGCGACACCTTAAACTGTTACGAGCCACACATTTTAGAGGGAATGGCTGGCCGACTCAGGCTGCTTACAAAGCATGAACTAGAGCCCTTAGCCCTGCCAAATGGCCATCGCCTTCGCCGGAGAGGTCTGCTCCCCGGTGGGCTCTCGGTTTCAGCTCGCAGCCCGCTCGGAGTGGCAGGCCAGGTAGAAATCTGCTGCGGCAGGGAGAATGACGGGCTCCGGTGTTTCCCTGATAGGCATCGTGTCAGTGTCCCCTTTCAAAGGCATCGGCCGTGTCTTGAATGTTTACGTTGTTAATGCTCCCGGAGCAGGTAATGGCAGGTTAAAACATGACCAGTGTGATCAAAAGGTGCGTTGGTAGGTAATCTCTGTTTGTAGTGGAAAGGGGAAGGAAAGAAATAGTTTGGGGGCAAAAACAGAAGGAGAAACTGGATCTTCTTATTCTAAAATAAAAAAGCCTGACAGTAAACCAAGAGTCCCTTAGGAATGTCCTTGTCTCATTACCCTTGTAAATCTGAAACGTGATAGCACCGTTCCAGGATGAGTCGATAAGGATAGATTTCTTGCATTTTACGATGTGTTGGGCATTAGCGTGAAAGATGCAAGAGAACACGACTGGAAGAGCTTCAGAAAACATAGTTCTCATTTGCATTATACCAGATAGCAACTTTGGGACCGCGGTGTGTGTATCTGTAGGCTAAAATACCATAATTTTGAGAGTTTGGGGGGCAGGGGAGGTTAAAGAAGAATAGTGCTAGGTTTCTTTGTTTTTCAGCAGAGGAGCAGGCATGAAGGTCAGACTTCCTTGCCTGAGTTTAGAATACAAATTTTGAGATTAATGGTATACTTTAAAGGAGAGTATGAGTCTCCCATGCAAAGATTGAAATGTTTTAATAGTTCTCACATAACGGCATTTTCTACAAGTTATTTCACACATCTCATTTTTGAAGTGTTTATAGAATAGCTGCTGGAAAGATAGTTTTGCCCACCGGCATAGGAAGGACCTCCTGGCACACAGGGCTGCTATAGAGTGAATGGAGGAGGAAATTCCTGCTCAGGTGTTTAAAAAAAGGATCCAAGAGATGGATTATTCTGCAGTGATGGAAATACACTTTCAAGGTCTCTCGTGGCCTGCCGCCTTGGGGGTTGGCTAATCCGCTGTGTCTTCCTTCCTAGGGTAAATGCATTTATTCATTTTTCTATATTAACTGCTTGATAGGATGCTACTTAATAAGAGTGATTTAAGATAGAGGCAATAATTTTTGCATGTTCTGGCTGATCACTTATGTTAAGACGTAGAACTATGGGTCTTAATTGATTTTTCATTCAGAGCCAAACAGGGAATTGCAAATCAAGACAATGTTTTGTGTGAGTGAGGGCTGAAAATCAAATAGGCTTTTGGGGGTGCCAGTTCTGCCCTGGTCAGTGAGGGTCAAAGAGGAAGAGCACAAAATGCCTGAGGAATCCAGGGGTAACTTGCACAGGACTTCACTACAAAACAAAATACATGATCTTGTGGTCTCTTAAGGTATGTGTGTCTTTTGATACTCACTTTGTACCACCTCACTTCCCAAATTTTCCACCTTCTTTTTAACCCCAGACTTTGCTGAAGGGAACATTCACCATAAGGCCCTGCTGATCTCAGTGACTGTTTGCAGTATACTTCTGGTGCTTATCATCATATTCTGCTATTTCAGGTAAATAAGGAGTACTTTACCAGCTTAATATTCCTCCCAACATTTATCTTTTTTGTAGACTTAGGAATTTGAAAAAATTGAAGTGGACGTTAAGGAAAAGAAATGAGAAGCTGTTATTTTATGATGAAGAAAAATGTGTATTTTATTCATGCTAGTCACAGGTGTACCTGTGTGGTGTATTTTATATATCAACTTTTGCCCAACACCCAAAAAAGCCATTCAGCTAGAAGCACAGATTATTCTTTACTGAGTCTAAGAAAGTGACAGGACAAATTTTATATGGGGTAAATAAACCTGAGGCTTCTAAATGTGTTTATGTGGTAAAGAACTGCTCATAAAAAAAAAAAAAAAAGAGGGGGACACAGGAATGTAAGTAAATATGTCTAGAATGTTATCATAATCTACATACATTATGTTTAAATAATTTGTCACATTTTTAAAGTAGTCTCAGATTCCATGACCTTACCTCCTCTGGCTCCTAAAAGATCCACTGCAGTCAGTAAAATAAAACTGGGTATTCACTTGGTCTGTGTTTTAAACATACTTAAGTTTCTGTGAGAAAAACATTTGGTTGCTTTGCAAACTTACACCAGATTGCCCGGTCTTTGAGTGTTATACTTAGAGTTTAGATGCTGAAAACATTTGCTAAAAATAAAATAGAAAATTTTGGGCAGTGAGTCTGGCATATTCCTCAGGGAAGCAGAGGAAGCAGTGAGTCTATAAATGAAGCAAACGTGAAGGACGATGTGCATTATTCATTGCACATGTGTTCATTGTATTCAAAGCTAATTTCACTTTCTTGTAAAACGGCAGATACAAACGCCAAGAGACGAGGCCCCGCTACAGCATCGGGCTGGAGCAGGATGAGACCTACATTCCCCCTGGAGAGTCCCTGAAGGATTTGATCGAGCAGTCCCAGAGCTCAGGGAGCGGCTCCGGGCTCCCTCTCCTGGTAAGGAACCAATATTATTTTAATGCAAGTTTAAAAGGCAAAAATGAGTATAGAGAAGACAAAATGAGGCACAAGTAATTGTATTTATGTGTCCTCAGTTGTTGTTTTTAGGGTTTTTTCTCCAGAGTTGACAAGGATTTAAGCTGCAGAACAGCTGCTTTAGAAGCGGGAGACATTTTTTCATGTAGACTAAGCCAAGAAAGCTTAGGGTTTTTTTACCTCACCTCATTTCTTATTTTTAGATTCCGTAGGGTAAGTACAGGCTAATAGAGCTCACAGAAATTCATCAGGATTTACGCCAATGTACAGGACAGCATCTGGCCTGCTGATCTTATTATCTTGCTTTTTATGTGCAACACACAATTGCATTTCAAACATTGACACATTGTCTTTATTTAAAGGGAACTGTAATTCATCAAACCTGGAACCTTTTTATGTGTAGACTTCACTTCACATTCTGAAGTCAAGAGCAAATTAGTTTCCCTTGTAGTGTGGCAATCTCAAAGGTTAAAGGGACAGGGATGGAGTTTGTGATTATTTCTGAAGTGACTCCAGGATGACTGAGCCCCCTGAGCTCACCTGCTGAAAAGGCAGAAGTTTTACCTTCTGTGGCAAAACAGTTGTGTTCACCAGGGGTTTTTGTTTCTGGGGGTCATTGTTGCTTTTTGGCACTGAAATTAAAAAAAAAATTAAGGTTCCTAATTTAAAATATTGCCTCTGAGAAAATGAATTAGATTTCATTTTCATTTTTCAGAGTTGATAAGTCCCTCCTGTCTCCCAAACTTATTAGTTTTTAGTGATCCTATTACTGTAGATGTTGTCCAGTTTCCAAGTACTATGTACTATCTATCTGGGTTTTGCCCACACATCTTTTTTCTACAATCTAAAGTGGAAATAGAATGGGAAGTTTTATAATTCCTTAAAGTGAAGCAACAGGATGAGTGGTTGGCAAAAATCTGACTAAACTCAATTTGTTCTGGCAGGAGTAAGTGCTCAGAGTCCCATTTAAATAAAATGCTGACTTTTTATGGAAAAATCCAATTTTCTGACAACCAACATAACCATTGAGGAAAAAAAACCAAGCTGCCAAGTGGGTGCTGTGACCGGTGCTGAGCATGGAAAACCCATGGTCTTTTTTTTTCTGTTGAGAGAAACTCCATCATTTAGGTCTAGGCTTTAAGAAAGCTCTGTTATATCTGTCAAAGGGAGGGAACATGTTTACAACTTAAGACCATTCCAATGATTGCTTCCAACTGATTTAATTGTGAGGGGTTCTTGCTTTTTTTGCTGTGTTTTTTTTTGCATAACACCTGCCACATCAAGGTCTTGGTCTGTGCTTAGTGCTCCTACCTGTTGCAGTGACAGAAATAATATTTAGAGCAAACACAAGGAGCTTTGTGTTTCTTCTGCGAGAGGATTTGATTCCAGCAGCCCACATGGGTAGTAGGTGCCCTGGGGCATTTCATAGCAGTGCATAGAATCATAGAATGGTTTGGGTTGAAAGGGACCTTAAAAGTCATCAAGTTCCAACCCCCCTGCCATGGGCAGGGACACCTCCCACTAGAGCAGGTTGCTCAAAGCCCCATCCAGCCTGGCCTCGAACACCTCCAGGGATGGGGCGTCCACAGCTTCTCTGGGCAACCTGTTCCAGTGTCTCACCACCCTCACAGTAAAGAATTTCTTTCTGGTATCAATCTAAATCTCCCCTCTTTCAGTTTAAAACCATTGCCCCTCGTCCTATCATTACACTCCCTGATAGAGAGTCCCTCCCCATCTTTCCTCTAGACCCCCTTTTAGGTACTGGAAGGCCTCTCTAAGGTCTCCCTGGAGTTTTCTCTTTTCTGGCTCCATAATTCATCCCAAGATGCCCTTGAGACAGAAAAGCTGGAGCAACACTTGGTATGACTGCTTGTGCTTTATGCCTTCCTCTGTCCCAGTAAGCTGGTTGAAGATAGGATCTACAGTCTTACTGGTGTCCCCAGGTCTACTCTTGTGGTGGACAGAAAAACTGACTTCTGCTAATTAACTGCTGTAATGGCTGAGATGGCATCCCAACTGGATCGTTGATCAGTAGCTCTCAGAGCAGCGCCATTGCTCCATGAAGCAGAAACTATCCTGTCTTCTGCCAGTCCTCCTCTCTCAAGCCTGGAGACTTTGCAGTCACCACACCAAGCATTCTTCCTGAAGCCGCTCTTTTCCCCTCTCTCTCTCTGCCTACGAAAATGCATACATTTTTTTCCCCCCAGCCTTTCGCTTTAAGTAGTGATTTTCTGTGGAAGAGAAGAAAAATGAGAGCTATAATGAATCTTGCGCTTGGTAATAGATGTTTACTGCATTTCCCAGACAGCTACAACTGCTACAGGCTCACTAGAAATGCACAGATTAATACCTCTGGACCCATGTCTAAAACAAGTATACAGAAAATGCCTGGCAATAATGCTGTAGACTTTATTGTGGAAGAGTTTGGTTTTAACTGTATTACTTCTTATGCAAAAAAACGAAATATCCAAAGTTGTTATTTCAGGAAAGTAAGCCACAAATTTATTACAAAATGTCACTTTATGCTAAACAGTAATGTTTTCCTTCTGTGCAGAACATTTATTCTAATAAGTACAAATACTATACAAAAACCAAGTGTTAACCAAGATTTTATCGGTACTTTGACATTCAGCAAGCACTCTTTCTCCTGACCTGCCCATACCTCTGACAGAAAACTTTGCTGCAGGTCAGATGCTGCCAATCAAATTTTAAACCAAGAAAAAAAACCCATTAAGTTGTAAATAAAGGCTTTGAGCCAATAAACTGGGGTGTACAATGAAATCTGTGCAATCAAGGAGAACCCCATTGGCCTTGACAGAGCAAGAGGTGTAGGCAAAGCTGTTGCCACCATGAATCCACATGCGAAATCAAGGAAGGAGATTAGATGCTGGGAACATTTGTTTCAGTGGTCTGTATGAAGAGGTTTCTGAATTACAGCTTGGTCTCTACCTTTTTACGTATTTTTACCTAATTCCTCTTCCAGTGAATTTTGCTTTTCAAGGGACTGCATTCAAGCCACAGGGGATATGAAGTTCTCTGTTTGAAATATTGAATTTACAAAAGGTTGATTGTCTGAATTTTCATCTGCAGTAGCTGAACAGATTTAGCTGAACATCAGAAAAATAGAATGCAGAAAGTAGAAATAGTTGGTAATAGGATTTATTCCAGTCAGGGATAGGAAACAAAGGGACATGTAACCTTACCTGGCTGCTCACAGAGCTCAAGCAGCAAAATATACAGTTTTGAAAAGAATTTAAAAAAAACCAAACCCCACTCAGTGTAAATAATTCAAATGAGCACATCACTCAGCATGCTTATGAAATCAGTTCATCCAACAATTTTGATTATCCGATTTGTTTTAGAAATTGTAATCATCTTATGATTCAAGAAAGGGCTGAATTCCTTAAAATAAAATAAATTGTCCATAGGAAATCATTTGACCAGTTCTAGCAAGAGGAAACCAGGTTAAGGCCCTTCACATAGTATTCTGCCGCCTGAAAACCCATAACAGAAATGTGTTTTTCATTTTCTTAATGTAATTTAATAAGGAACTTTTCATCATTAAGTATTATAATTCCATGTACTTTATGATGCCATTACATATATTTACACAAATTAAGTTATTTGATATAACTGCATTATTGTTCAGGATGCATTTTTAAAATGGGCAAAATAGAAAGCAACAATGCTAGAATGACATTACAAAATGTTACAGCAAAATTCCAATGTAATATAACTATTGTTCAATCACCATATGAGAGTATAAAAGAGAATAAATCAATTTAAAAAAATTATGACTGATCTCTGATCTTGGCTTTTACTGATGTTAATCAAAAATAATGGCACTGAAGCCACCATCTTGGAAGTCTAATAATGCATTTCAGGGCTGAAAAAATAGGATTCTGTTTAAATGACAAAAGAAGAAAGCTGGGACTTTTGAAATAGCTTTGCATAAATGCCACCTGTATATTTTTCTTCTTTAAATTGTCTAATATGAAAACTAGTAATTTATTTACAAAAGAAATTATGATAGACTTTTCCTAATAGGTTTTGAATTCTCCTTTGGACATACATTCATGCTGCAGTGGGGTTGTGGCAGTCCTGCTCCCCATTACCGAACTGGTAGGTTCCACTGGACCTCCCAGGGGTAGGAAAGGAAGCAAATGATTTTAAAATATAGTTTTGATCATTTCTGTCAGCCAAGATTGCAAAAATATTTGGAATTACGTGAAATGTGTATGATTTCCTAGGGATTCAGACAGTGCACACTTGCTGCAATACACTGCTTGAAATTTGTATATGGATGGTGGCAAAACGGAGAGACCTCGGATCTGCGCTTGTCCAGATTTTGCCAATTGCTTGGGCCAGATTAAAACCTCCTCTTATTGGAGGCTATAAAGTTACTTTCTTTCAAAATCTTGTAAAATCCTACCGAACCAAAAGTCCTCAGCTGTGGATTCAACTGGCAATACGGAAGCATAATTATACTAGGATGGGCTGAGCCAACCATCAACACC
Organism: Limosa lapponica baueri; assembly: GCA_002844005.1. Classification (NCBI taxonomy): domain Eukaryota; kingdom Metazoa; phylum Chordata; class Aves; order Charadriiformes; family Scolopacidae; genus Limosa; species Limosa lapponica. The sequence continues at coordinate 93,237 of KZ506400.1, forward strand.
AGTGGGTTGTGTTGCAGCATCTACTCGAGTTTTATTTTGTGAACTTTTAGAAGTATGTGATCTGCAGACATGCTCCAATCCTATGAGAGTACGTTAGTCTCCGTTTGTCCAAGATATTTTGTAGTTGTAAAAGCTTGTTAAATGTAGAATTGGTCCATCTGCTTCGTGGGGTCTGCCGTCCTTATGAAGGGTATCTCTGCAATGTTGCCAACCACATTGATCTTCTGCTACAGCGGCACAAGAGGTTTGACTTTGGCATCAGTTCCCAGTACAGCCGCTGGCAAAGCTGGTACGAACACGAGAAAGGGCAGATTTAAAGCTGTGCTTCCATATCTTTGGAAGAGAATTTTTATTGCTATGTAATGATGATGTTTGTTGAAATTAATGTAGGCATGTGGGTTCTAACTG
>KZ506400.1:113949-127371 GCA_002844005.1 Limosa lapponica baueri
TTTTTTTTTACAAGTAGGTCTAGGAAACAGAATAATGACAGGAGGATCATTGTGAGACAATCGATATGCAGAATTGTAGCCAAAATCTGAATTCACCAGAAACCAATGAGCTGAAATAGCCACAACCAACTGTCCATAGCCTTGTCTAGAATGGCTTTAAACAAAAAATATAAAGAGCCATGGACAGTCTCCTTACCCCTGTCCAGAATTTGATGTAAACAACATCCATAGAAACTGGGATTGTTAAGAAAGTTTATCCATATATCTGGATAGCAATAAAAAGCGTTTCCTAGGAAACTGTAAAATCCTGTACCAAGCAGCGTACAGCCAAGCCGAGAGGAACATTAGGTTGATTTATATTTTCAAGGTATAACTTTGCATGATTTCTTTTAGATCCTGTGATAATGTACAAGGAGAGCAAGTGTGAAGGTCAGGGCTGTTTTTTTTTTTTTCATTTGTTTGCTTGCTTTCTTCTCTGAAATGTCTCTTGTGTAACTCATTGGTCTGGGTTTTCATTTCAATTCTCGGTTGTAATAACAGGGCATTACCGCTCCCCGCGTCTGTCCTTCCTGTTCACGCCAAGGCTGCATCAGTAATTTCCTTCTGCTGCCAAAGAAACAACGGTTTCGTGTCTTCCCATTTCTTCAAGAACCGCTGCCAGCATGCTCAGGTTCCCGTCAGGGAAATTCTGGGCTTCCCAGAGGTCCAGGATCACCCCGGTGGGACTCGATTTCGTAGCAAAATAATTTAGGTACCTGCAAAAAGCCAAAAGGAAAATAAATTTTTCAGCTGCATGAAGGCTACCTGAATTTATATGATTTCAGCCCATCCCCATTACTGGTGCTGTCAAGGTGCTCATATCCTGCACGGTCAGTCTGACCGGTTTGTTGACACATCTTCTGTCACTCATCTTAGAATCACAGAATGGTTAGAGTTGGAAGGAACCTTAAAGATCACCGAGTTCCAACCCCCCTGCCATGGGCAGGGACACCTCCCACTAGAGCAGGCTGGTCAACCATCTTCACCACGACCCTTTTGCACATCCCTCCCAGGGGAGGCTTTGCCACCCGACCACGTGTAGGCAGCCCCACTCACCTGTCCAGTTTCAGCTTGTGGGCCAGCATCCTCCAGTCGTGGCCCCTGGTCTGGGGCGCATCCAGGCTGCTGCACAGCTTCTGCCTGATCGGGAGGGGGATGCTGAAAGCACTGGGCCCTACTATGGTGGTGATGGTGCCTGCTGAGTCCATAGGAGGATAATCGATGCCAGTAGGTTCCTGAGGTTGGAAAGAAAGCAAAAACAAAAAACTAAAAACCCAGCAGTTTTGTTAATGAGTGCAGAGATGATTGTAGAAGTCTATCCCCGGAGACTCGGTGCTTTTACTTGCATTAGAGGGGAGCAGCCCTCTGCTAATCAAGCATTTATGTTAGTCAGCTGAAAAAGAGAAATATTTATAACCAACTTTGGGTAGGCAGCAGATTATTTTTTTTTTGTCCTTTTTTTTTTTGTTTTTGAGGGTGAAGATTACTATGGCTGGACAAAATTGAGCCCAGCTTAATTAATCACTTACTGGAAATAATGAAAGATCAGGCACTTTGACACATTTCAGAGCAAATTGCTACTACTAGGGCAGAACTGGGCTTTCCCAGCTTGGCTGGCAGCAGCCCCTTCCCAGCAGCCCTCCGAGCCCCCCTGCCCCACACTGAGCCAGCACCAGGCTCCCCCTAGCAGCAACCGTGCTCTCTGAAGCCTCTGATGCCAGGTAGACAATAGAGAGATGGTTAATACCACCCCAGGCACAAGCTGATCCCTCATTTTTATGTGGCTTTAACTCTGTGCTGGACATAGCTGGAATGTGTGTGCTCAGGGATGGTGGTCGTCACCCTTCTCCCCAAGACCAGCACTGCGCTCAAAGGCAGCGTGGCAGCAGTGCTTCAAGGGGAAAGTCACCTCCAAAGTCAGCTTGTCACCTGCGGGTATGGTGTTGATGCTCTCCCAGCTGGGAGGCTCCCCATGGCACCGCTGCAACGTGGCCCCACAGGGAATAACAAGTGGTTGGCTCTTCTGGGCAAGGATTTTGTCTTTTCCTTGGCCCGGAAGGATTTAGCACCCACAGGTTTGGTAGCTGGTAGGGCAATGGTAGTTGGTCCATTTGGATGGTTGGGTTTGCTTAGGAACAAGGAGGTCCTGCAGGGTGGCGGAAAGCCCCACCAAACCTCATAGAAGCCGACTGACCACCCAACCATGCAGCAGGGCTGCTCCTCCCATGCGCAGCACTTCCCACCTCCAGCTACCAAACACAGGATGGAAAAAGCAGCAAGCATGGCCGGTTCTCCTTTCAAGCCTCTAACCCTATTTCTCAATTTGGTCTCCTTTTCAGGCAGAAACGGGGGAGCCGCTTCTCCTCTCCCTGTACCAGATCACAGCCCCGGGCAGCCAGAAACACCCGCGCAAAAGACTCATCATTAAATGTCAATTTGTTCGCTCCTCTGTGAGAAATGGCATTTTAGACAATCAGTGAAATTCCTAACCAAGGATTGTTTATGCCACACCGCAATGTCCTCAGTGAACACACCCAAAGCAGTGCCAGATGCAGCATCCTTACCCGGGTGCCCCCAACCCCACCACTTCAGGCAACAAGCTACTGTCCTCTAACTGCCTGGCGGCGGGGGCTGCCCGGGAGCTGGCAAAATGACTCACGTGCCACCGCTGCTGCCTGCCGGCTCCCCCGTGCTGGCAGGGCAGAAGCAGCTGAAGGGTGGTGACTGGTGGCATCACAGACGGACAACCTTTCCTTTTTATTCTGGGCCAAGGGACTCAAGTGACGCATTCAGGCAGTGCTGCCCCAGCTCTCCAGGTGTCCTGCTGCCCCAGGTGCACCAGGATTGCTGCAGAAGGAGCCCAGGTATCTGTAGCCATGCCCTGGGGCTCTTTCAGGTGAGTACCGACAGCACGAGATAAAAGGGATGCTTCAAAAACAAACAGTGGGAGACCTTTATTGCAATCTTACTCTTGCCTCGCAAATGTGAATGTTTTGGCACTCACTGCATTTGTATTTTTGAAATCCCAGTGGCAGACACTGTATAAAGCCAGAATAAGACAGTTTAATCCGCAGAAGTTTTACATCCTTTACAGGGGACAAAAAAGAAAGCCCATAAAGGGAGGATGCAGGAAACTGTTACTGTATTTTTAACCACAGGGTGACAGAGGCATAGAGGTAGATCCAGCAACGAAGAAAGGCACCAGCACATTCCTGCGATGCCTAACCACTAGCTGGATACCACTAGCCATAGAAGAAAATGTGAGGAACCACAGCTAAAGTTTCCTGATGCCTCTAGAGGCATACACATCAGCTTCCAGGTTGCTGTTATTACACTTCCAGGTGACTTTTGTTATCAAATCATCTGAGTTTTAGGGTTTTTTTTCTAGTTGACACAACCCTAATATGCCAGCCCTTAACAGTCCGGGGTCCTCCTGCCCTTCACTGGGGCTTGGAAGCATCATGAGGTGTTAACCACAAGGAGCAATTTTGCGGCAGGCAGCCTTGATAACGGTGGTATTATTCACTCCCTCTATTCATCCCTGATGGATGGGATTGCAGCACAAGACAAGAATATTATCCTATTCCCTCTGAATCTATTACCAGGCCTTATTACACACAAGCAGCTGAAGATGATTATAGTGTATACTTGCATTTCATTAAAGTTACTCTCAGTTCTTTCTCTTCTCTGAGAGGTTAAATTAGAGATTACCTCAATGCAGCGCTTATTACAATAATTGTTTACGATACTTGTTTTACCATCTGTCTTTAATGCTGTGTAGTCCCCAGCTGAATATGTAACTTTACACCCAATAACCAAGCAGATGTTATGGGTAATGGTGCACACCGTCAGCGTCCTACAGCACAAGTAACTTTTGTCTGTGGTCTCCGAGCCCTTCCGCAAGTCAGCCAGCAGCGATTGCTGCCAGAGAGCCTGCTCTTCGTAGCCACTGAGTGTACCAGGCATAAAACCCAGCAGCACATTCACTAAAGTCAATGCTGCTTCACACCTGAACGTGTTGCTTGGTCTCAACCCTAAGCCTGACTGCCCCAAGAAGTGAAAATTCTCCAGATGCTACCTGGAGATGCTACTTCCATCAGCAAAGTTGTTCCAAAACTTGATAATTTTTCTACTGGAATATATCAGCCATCAAAAGAAAAATTGTTGAAGGTAATGGTCAGGATTTGTAGCAGTAGCAGAGGCGAAAAGTCTATTGCAACTAGACCATCTGATATTCCCTACTGCACAACAGTTACTACATGGGATTAGAGTGGAGTGGCTCATGCAAACACATGGCAATGGCATTTTCCTATTCTCCTTCCTCCCTCTCCAGGGAAATGTCAGGCATGATGGTCTTGCAGACTGCCAGGAAACGGGACCATGCGGTGCTTCACCAGATATGTTATAGCGTGGTAGGCAAAGACCTCCTCCACATAGGAAGGCAGCACTAGCAGGGAGACCATAGCTGCCCTCCTCCCTTCCTTGAAGGGGGCATGCTTCCTTCCAGATGAGGGAAAATAAGGGAAAATACAACAGGAGATACAAAGCAATGGCTTAATACATCCAGCATTCAGGATGTATGAATGCATCCCAGCAGTCAGGAGGAAAATGGGAAGCACTAAACAGGCAGCAATGGGAAAGGATGTACCTCCTCGACCCTCCCACATTTCTGCAGTCAGATAGAGAAATGCACCAATGTCATTTACCTCTGAGATGGAGCAGTTGAGCTGAAAGATCTGCCCTTCTCCTTCAACCTGCCGCACACAGAGTTTGCAAACCAGCTCCAGGGTATTCAGGCTGAACCTTTCCAGTGTGAAGGTGCAGTGCAAGTTCCTCTGGCATCCACTCCAGATGTGGTAAAAGGGAATCTCCTGCCAAGGAAAGCAAACCAAATGTACAGTCAGAGAGGGATGTGGAACCAGGGCATGGATGCTATATGACCAGAAACCATGGGCTCCATGCAAATGGAGCTCCACTGCAAATGGTCCAGGTGAAAAATGTCCACAGGACTGCAGTCTGGTACCTGCTGTTTTTTAAACACCGCTGTGTGTCACTGTATTTCTTTAAGCCTCACTGCTAGGATCCCATGTGAATGGTTTGCGATGCTCACCTGGTATTTAGCCAGCAGTTTGCTCTTCCAGAGAGAGTGGGCAATGTCGTGAATGGACAGGCGGAGGTTGTGGGTGCTTCCCTTAAAATGCAAAGCTTTGGGTTCCTCCAAAAGCTGCCCGCCCATCTGCCGCTCGAGCTGGAGGACCTCCTGCAGTATTGCAATAACAAGAAGAAAGTAGTCAGGTTTCATCAAGGCAGCCCACTGGTCTTCTGATTCCTCAAGATCAACTGCTGTAGATGCTTTAACTTGCGTAATACAGAAAAAATGCAGAGTTGTGTTTCCCTATGAACCTGAATTGCACTAGTGGACCTGAGTACAACCCCCTCACCTCATCATACAGCAGCAGCCCAGCAGGGATACAGGCACCCATGTCTCCTTTGAGAGACAGACTGCTATCTGACATGCCCTATAAGCAGAAAGCTTAACTGCATGCAGTTATATTGAACAGAAAGACTTTGCACACAGGCACTGTTTGAATATGGAAATATATCAGTCTTCTCCATTGCTCACCAAACTGGACATCTAATGGTAGTTTTACTATTTTGCTTTTTGGATGCTCTCATGCATCAGTCCTGCTGATATGGGATCTGTGCATACTGCGGGTCCTTCAGCTTGTGTCCTTCTAGCAAACTGCTCTGTGACAGAGCAATACACAACATGTAACAAACGCCTGCTCTGAGACTAACCATCAGTGGGATGGTATCAAAACATGAGCAAGACACTGTGATGGAGCATATGAACACATAGGTTCAGGGTTACTGAAATATTGATCTTGTAATTAAAAGCTAGTAAGCCAATAATCTGGTCATTTTCTGCTGCTGAAAGGAAATGCACGCCTGTAACTAGTGAGACCACAGTAGACCATTGCCTACAAACAGCCTAATTGTAGTCCACATGAAGATGCAAGTAAAAAGGCACCTACACAATCCCCATTAGAAACCAACACAGCCAAACTAAGTTTAAGTTAGCCAAACTAAGTTTAATTACAAGAGCCAACCAACCAACCAGTCTCAGGTGGTCATAGCCAATCACATATAGGATGAGCATGCTCAAGGAGTACATGGGCACACAAAACCAGGATGCTACCTCAGGCTAATAAAGGAGCTTCCATTTTAGCTAAGCTTGATCACGTCCAGGATCTAGTTAGCATACAAGAAAAGCCCCAGTCCCTGGTGAGCCCAGCACCTGGAAGATCCTGAAGCTAAAATGATGTTTGTTTATCAGCCATTAGAGGAAAAGAAACAAAATCAGGAAACCTTTTAGATTAAGGTTATACCAATGAATCACTTCCAGCTTCTTTCCAGTGCCTCCTAATTACCTCGTCAAGATGTCTAAAGAGCAATCAATAGTAATTATCTGATTACTATAGATCTTCATTATGTCCAAATTACCTCCCTAGAAGGGCCAGAAGACAACTTGCAGCACTGCGTGAGCTAATTGCAAACGCCACTTCTCAGGCACGCGGGCACAGGGGCCAAAGGACAATTCCCACCCACGCAGCACGAATCCTGGGAGCCACACAACCAGGGGAAAAACATTGCAGTGTGATGCTGCACCATCCCACTCACCACGTCTGGGTATCTAGTTTCAATATCCCACTGTTTGTAATGACCCTTGGTCACCGTAGCCCCTCTACTGGAGGACGTTGAGCAGCCTGTGCTTCTCCCATGCCACTCAGCTAATTAATGCAGAATTAATTTGGAGCCATGATTTGCACAGCCCTTCAGACCTGCAGGCTGGCTCCAGCCATACGGTGTGTTATTCAAAGCAGTGCTTATCCCACTGGCCTCAACGCCCTCCTGAGCCAAAACCTGAGCTGCACATTGCTTGTCCCGCGCTGAGGTGGCTCTGGCCACCCTCCCCATCGCTTGTCACCACCCCTGTGAGCTGGGACTTAAGCCTTTACGCCCTTCCTAGAACAGGGAGCTGTGTAAGGCATCACTCCATCATCAGTGCCACCAGGACAGCCATAACCTGCATTTGGAAAGGGCTTCCTCATGAAGGGGGCGCAAGCAAGCAATGGTGTTCAGTCTAAGCATCTAAGCTATTGCCTTTCCTCATTAGAGGGAAAAATACGCATTAAATAACTGAGAGAAGATCACATGCTCATTGTGCCTTTTTTTGTTTTGTTTTGTTTTCTCAGGACAGTTACTGCACAGCACGAGGCGGGTTGGGGGATGCCACCCTGCTACAGCCTGAAATCATTCCCTTGCCCTCGGCGTGGGAGGCAGCGTGCCTGGCTGCTCAGCCCCTGCCATGCTGCCACACAGCTCACATACCTCAATCTCAAAGCCATACACGAATGAACAGATGAGAATAAAGCAGCTGGATTTCTTTATAGCTATCGGTTTGGGGTTGTTTTTTTTTTTTTTAATTACAGCAGACTAGCTTGGGCATCCCCCTCAAAAGTGCAAAAATCAGTCTTAAATAAAGAGGCCAGTGCTTGAGGTCACAGCTACCCTTGCCCTTCCCTAAAAAGCATTTTTTTGAGCAACCCATGCAGGTGGCTCTGGACCCTGCGGGGCAGAGGATGCTGCACGTGTGATCAGCACTGAGCCCACTCTGCTCCACAGCCCCCAGGAGCCCCGCCAAGCCGCTCCCACAATAACCAAACCCTTATTGATGGCAAGTCATTACACTTCCCTACTCTGCTGTGGGCACCGGCAGTTCAGCAGCGAGTGCTTACTCTGCATGATGAGGAATAAGCCTGCTGGATAAATACTGCACGGTGTTTTATACCGCAACTGCTTGTCTTCCTCTGGTGGCTGTTAGGACACACTCGGCATATGGCACACTCTTTCCTAGTTGTAAATAATAACAGAACGCATTCGGTTGCCTATTAAAATAAACACATAATCCTCTATAAAGGCTCTTCCAAACCTCAGTCATCTCAATGTGGCAACTTCTCACACTGCTCTTCCCTCCCCTTGCCGTGTCTTGCCCGGAGCAGCCAGCCCCAAGACACCGAGACATTGCAGCTAGCGCCTCGCTTGCTGCCTACACCTTTTCCACCCTCTCCAAATTACTTCGAACCTCAGGACCCACTGGTCCAGCCCCATCCGCACACTTTGTCCCACACAGCCAGCCAAGGCAGAATGCCTTCCCTTCAGCAACACGGCAGTGCCAAGGGCCTCCTCCCAGCACGGCCGAGGCTGCAGCGGTGCCAGCTGTTGTGAAACCACACAGCAAACACCTCAACCTTTTTTTTTTTTCTTTCTAAATAGTTATAGTTTGAGTCTACACAACACTGTCACACAGGGCTGGTTTGTTTACTAGGCTCATTTTTCTTAAATCTCCTTCCCCAAACCTTTCACTTCCAGAGAAATGCAATTGACACATTGCTAAGAGTGTGGTCAGCAAGTACATGTGCTTGTCCTCCCCCAAGCCACCAGCTAGCTGGGTCTTCAACCCCATGCCTTCCAGTCTGGGGGTCGATGTGCCAAAAAAGAAAATTAAAATGCACGTACTTTGCCATAAAAAAGCAGTAGGTATGCGTGGGATGGCGGCTGCCTGACTTTGCGCACCTTTTCTCACCAAATTACAAGCTCACTTTACTGTGAGGGTGGTGAGGCACTGGAACAGGTTGTCCAGGGAAGCTGTGGATGCCCCCATCCCTGGAAGTGTTTAAGGCTTTGAGCAACCTGGTCTAGTGGGAGGTGTCCCTGCCCCTGGCAGAGGGGTTGGAACTAGATGATCTTTAAGGTCCCTTCCAACTCTAACCATTCTATGATTCTATGATTTAGGGTCTACCTGCAGCAGAAGCCCAAGGACTAGCCTGCTGCCCTCCCAAATGCTGGCTGCAGCTCCTCGGGTGAAAGATGGTCCCTTCATGCCACTCAGTGCCTCTCCTGATCCCTTCCGCTATCACACCGAATTGGATTAGCTTTACCTCACAACTCTCTCTCCAGTCTATTAGAAACAAAACAACAGCTCCTGAGTAACACCTAATTGGATTCCCCCAGCTCTGACTGCATTAGCTGTCTGTTCAAGGCCTCTCCAACTCACTTATTATTACCTCAGGCCTTGACGAACCCGTGGAAAATTGTATTACGCAGCACAGGCATAAAACCATCAGGACTTTTGAAGCTTGATCACTACGAAAGATCCTTTTCACAATTTTTTTAAGAGTAAAAACAAAAGGAAAATCAGACCAGAAAAAATAATTGTTTCTAAAAGCCTGATAACACCAGCACATTGACAGAGGCCAAGCTCCCAGGCCCTTTACTGGCAAAACCATGCTGAAGTCACAATATGCCTGCTTCAACCCTTATACTTTACTGCCTTTCGTAGACGGAGCGGAAGCGTATCCCCCCAGCAAAGCCTTGATATCAGACAGTATTGGGGAGGAAAATGGAGCATGTCATTCGTAGTGATGGAAGTCACTGCTCTGAAAAACACAAACGTCTCCCAGCCAGTGTATGTGGGTTTGAATCCCAATAATTCCCACGTGGAGCTGAGGAAACAAAAGCATGAACGGCACCGAGATCACTCCGCTTAGAGCCAGGCTTTCAACTTGCTTTGCTGCAAAGAGGCATTTGGGAAGTTGCACTGGCTATAATTAAAGAAAAAACTCCCACCTTTTAATAACCTCCATTCTAACATGTGCAGTTGGAGCTACATATTTCATGAGTGCATCTATTAGAGATACCATCTGCATCAATGCAAGTATTTATAAAGAGAATTAGCGAGTATGGTTATCTGTCTGCTCATCTGTATGTAGTGAGTGTGTGTTTGTGTGCATGCCAGAATTACACAGTGAGAGTAAGGTTATATAGTTAGAGATAGCAACAGCTTTGGTTTATTTTAGTTGCGAATTCCCAACACAAAAAGCTGCACGCGAAAAGGTGTAATAAAGCAGTATGAAAGCAGGCAGTGATTAACAGTCCAGAAGCTTCTTTTTTCATTATCAACTATTTACAAAGAAGCATTTATATGTTTCCCCATCTCTGGGGAGCTGGCACTTAGCATTAAAAATACATGAATAACGAATGAAGCCCCGTGTACCTTATGGCCTTTTAATAATGCAAAAATCTTAGGATTCAGGATATGATACAGGTAAACAAAGGAAAAAAGACTGGTGGGCGGAAAACAGTGTGAGATCCCTATGCAAAGAACAATTTATAGCGTGTAGGGGTTAAACTGTAAAACAGCAGCTTGTTGTCAAGCTCTTCTTCTAATCTGAAAAATAACCCAGGGAGCAGGAATACAGAGAGGAGAGGGTCTAGTTACCGCTATGACTGCGGTCCTGTGAGGGCTGGAGAGGGAGAGAGAAAGCAAGAGAGAGCAACAACCACCTTAAGGGCATCCTGCGTGTCATCGAGGCAGTAGACCCGGATGCTGTACTCCAGTGAAGAGCAGGACAGCGGTCCAAAGATGGCCAGTTTCAGACGTTTGGCTGCTGCTTTGGTGATTGACTGTCCCACCAAGGCATACGTGCTGAGGGTTTCTGTCAGGATATGGCAGGCCTCTGGGTCCAGCTGGATATAGCACGGAGTCGTGAAGTTTTCCTCCCCAACCACCACCACATCCTAAGGGAGAAAGAGGCCAAGTTAGAGCTCCTGACACCTCAGAGCTGCTCTCCTTTGAGACAGAAATGCCCCTTTCAAGTTTTGATGATGCACAAAGTCCTTGCTGTTTGCACCTTAGATTAATAATGATTTAAAATTCCTGATTCCAGCTTTTCTCCTGCATAGGCATAGGGGGGTGGTTTCTCTAGGGTGCTGGTTGTGATGATGGTGGTAGAAACCTCCTCATGTCCTCACTCCCCTAACACTTGTAACTATTTCCTCTGAGGCCTGCAGCAGCTTTTAAAGCCCTAGGCAGAGTTAGGCAAATAATGAAAATATCACCAATACTTTATGGAAAAGGTATTACAGAACTAATCATTCATCGACCATGATTTAACATCAGCAGTCACAGTCATGTTGAAGAAATAACTGCCCTTCACTTCCTAAGCATGACAATAAGGAGTCAGAAAAACTCAAGGAAGGGAAGTAACCTCTACGATGGCTGAATGCAACATCTACATGAAATATCACCTGCTGCTTCATCCGAATAATCCTCCGTGACGAGACTGCAGGCCGAAAAAAAAAAATAGATACAGCCCAAATGCAGACAACCTCCCCAGCCTGTGCATAGAGGAAAACAGCTCCCCTGCTAATTTCTCCATTCAACCCTGCGTGTAATATCCTGCATGCAACACAAGGTGCTTTGAATAGCTTTGAGAGAGAGCAGAAGTGAACAGGCAGCAGCAGATGACGGCCGTCTCTTGCAAAGCCACGGCGCGCCACAGGATGCTCGGCACAACTCATCTGTTTCACCCCCACTGCCTGCAGGCCTGTGGCATAATGTACACATCTGGATGCTGAGCAGCGTGGGCCCAACTGAAGTTCAGAATTAAGTTGGGGCCCCCCAGTCTCAGCAAAGGCAAATGTGCCATGTTTGCAGGGGTGGCACAATCCTTCTGGAGGGCAAAGTACTGCAGCACTGATTGCAGATCCCCTACAGCCAGGGCAGCAACTGGTTCCAGCAGAAGGTGCTCGCCCCGAGTGATGTCACAGGCATGTGCATGCATGCACGCACGCGTGGTTGCATGTGTGTGCGTGCACATGGGAGGCTCAGACTGGAGGAGCTGCTCCAGAACTGAGTGGAGGAAGAAGATGGCGCCATGTTGGCTGTGGATGCTGCGGGTGCTGTGCTGGCACCAGAGCGTGTGCACGGCCGGTGAAGCAACCGCTCTGTCAAGGGCAGGAGGACGGGAGAGAAAATGAAGAGGTGCCAGTAACGCACAGACACAAATAAGGAACATACGCGCGGTGCCAAGGGTCAGGCTGGTGGGGTGCAGATTAGTTGGTGAGACAGACCCATGTTCGCTGCACACTCCCTCCCAGCATGAGGAAGAGCCGGTGCCACAGACAGGGGACAAAAGCAAGAGCCTTCAGAAGGCAATGCTGGACACAGCACTCTTGTTGCTGTCAGCCCAACTGCCTTCAAAAACCGCCCTGTCCTCATTAAACCTACCGGTAGGAGAAGGCATCCTTGCCAAATTAATTATGTGAGACCAAACTGGTGGCAGCAGGTACCTAGGAGCACAGAGCTGGAGAGGAAGGGTCTGCCAGGGTGGCCCAGCCTTGCTGAAAGCATCACTTTATGCTCCAGTTACAGTGGAATATCCTTCTGCCGCCCTGCCCCAGGCCATCCTCCTGCTGCACTACTGGCAAGGAACCACGCCAGGCTCCCGCCAAGCCTGCACTGCCCAGCAAGGCTTGTGCAGCTCCTGAGTTACTGGGGTGCAGAGTTGGATCCCGGCTGCGTGAACTGAATCAGTGATGCTCCACCAACACGTTAGGTGGGAAAACCAAAAGAAAAGTAAGGCCTATACATTTTATTAACCTGGCCGATGTCTTGATGCTGAAGCATGAGTGAATTTGCAACATTATTTTCACTTTCTTGAAAACAGACTGTAAACCAGGGGAGTTCATACTACTCCATAAAAAACATCTTCTTATATCTAGAATTGAGTCAGAAATTATTTTCAGCCATTGTTTTTTATTTTGCCTTTTCTCTTCCTTCTCTCCCCATGGCTTTGGCACAATACCCTGCCATGACCAAAAGCTCAAGCGTTAAAATCCTGCAATGAAGGCTGTCTCAGGGAAAATATCCAAAACTAGGAGGCACGAAATTGTTCCTAGACAGCATCCCTGTATAGCCACTGGGTAGCTTAGATACCTGGTGGACTCCTGCCTGCCTGCAGCAGCCATGCATTTCACACGGAAAACCTGAGATACAGGCATCCTTGTTCGGAAAGGCAGCTGAAGGATTAGCAGAGAGCCCTGCACGCAGTCAGCGTACAGGCTGGAGCTCCGGAGCCTCACCTCCCATGGCCCCTGGGCAGCCTGGTGCTTCAGCTGGATCTGCCAGTCCTCCGTGTTGGGTTCTGCGCAGTGGTGCATGGTTAAAATGACGGGCCGGGTTAGCAGGGCTCCTGGCGGCCCGCAGCTCACCACCGGCGTCAGCAGGGTTTGGCTGTCTTCTACAGGCGGCCTGACAACAGGACAGAAAGATGGAGAGGTTAAGTGAGTTGAAAAAGGCAAAAAGGTACATTAAGGTATAAAAAAATAAAAAATCCTTTTCGTAAAATAAAAAGATTGTGCAAGCAAATAATGGGTGGGTCTGTTTTGTTCCGTTTTTTCCTTTTCCCAGATCTTTTTTTTTTTTTTTTTGTTTCCAAATACCACTTGTTCACCAAAATATAGGTTTAGATGTCAGCA
>KZ506400.1:135943-147347 GCA_002844005.1 Limosa lapponica baueri
GGTTACCTCACACCTTCTCTGCCGCAGCAAACTCACACTGGCATGTTTTCATCGCTTCTGGCTATGATTCAGCATCCCCCCAGCCTGAGGGCTTGCCGCAGAGTGCAACTCTTGGTTAGAAAAGCAAAAGTCTGAGCTGGTTTTGTGGCAAAGTTTATCTTCAAGCTTGCATTTAGCTCCAAGTCAGCAAGTAGCTTCAAGGCAGTAGGCTGTGCATAAGCATACTACTACAGGTCTTTAGTTACTACATTTTCCCCCTCCGCTAATGCACAAGGAAATAAAGGCAGTCTTTTACCTCATGTTCTCCTTCCTGTGAACTGTCACATACATTTCATAGACTCTTCCTTGTGGAACGGCACCCGCTGGGATCAGCAAGCTTACTCCTGCAGAACAAAAGGGACACAAAAGATAAAATGGTGAAAAAAGAGGCAAATGGGCCTGTGAAGAGAAGTGACAGGAGAGGCAGAAGATGAAGCCTGTGATGCCAGGTTTTCACCCAACCTCACCAGCAGGGTCCACATGACCTCAGCAACTCATGAGAAAAAGTATTTACTGCAGTCCTGGTGTCTCCAGTGGTCAGCTGGTTTGTTCTTATTCCTCTTGTGCATCACCACTGAAATACAGGCATGGAGAAGATGATTTTCTTCCTTTTTATTTTATTTAAAGAGCAGACAGATGGTTACGCTGCTGCTTACCTTGTAAAATGATGGAAAAACTAACAACTCTGACTAAAATTTCCAACAGCTGTAACGGGATGTCTCTCCCTAGGCAACTCTTACTTAACTAAAATCAGGAAAGAAAGGCAGTGGAGCACTGTCCCAGGAAGCAACAAGAACTAGTTGTTTCCTGAAAGATGGCTTCCTGTCTTTTAATGCACTCAGCTTCTAATTAGACTACCAGGGACACAAAATTGGACTTCTTGGTATTTTCAATGTGTCTAGTCCTGTAAAGTGGCTCAAAATTCGGGTATCCAACCTTAAAGAAAACGTGGGCAAATATGCTCAGTACCCTTTTCAGGGGTGATTAGCTGCACACTCGATTACAAAACACTGTTCTTACATTACTGCCATTTCAGAAATGTCCTGTCATTAGACAACAAACACAGCACACGAACCAGCTACTTGACTCTGCTGGACACGTCTCAGCCAGCTGTCTTTGCAGATGTGGATTAGCTGGGAATCAGTGGCAAGGCTTATAATACAGTTATTACTATGTAGCTGCAAACAAAACTACAGGCAGATTATTTACATATATGCATATGCACAAGAGAAGCTTTATAGAAACCTTGCATGGCCCTGTATCTTTTCTTCAGCATATGTGGTTTGGTTACACTGGAGACCTCCCATGTGCTGGTGTACAGGGGCTCAGTCCCATACCTGGCTTTGAAGGGGAAGGATTAGCTAGGAAAGCATTTTCCATGAATGCCTTCTGACACTTGTTTCCTTACAGGCCTGTAACAACCTCACCCGTGCCTGTTTTCAGCTGTAACAGGGCAGACATAGTGTAAATAAAAGGGCTTTGATCATATTACCAGAAGGATATACATCGTCTAGAAGCAGCACGGAGGTACTACATGGTAGCAGTAGACAGATTGATACATTTTACAAAATGTATTTTAATCATTTTGAAGGGATTACAGCAATAAATAACCATATTTTTTCTTTACAAATTTGTATTAATATATGTGAACTAAATGTGACTAATAGATTTTGCTGACAACATGCACCACCATGGCATAAGAAAACCAAGTATTAATATCTAACTTCAGCTGCTACTTAGAGAAATGTGAAATCCAGGATTGTATAGCATGAATTTTTAAATATTACTCAGCAGTCAGCACCAGATTTCTTTAAGTAGTTCAGCTTTCACTCGGGCTCTAAAATTTAATAGCTGTTTTTTCCCCCTGTTCCACGGTAGCTCAGAGATGAGGGCTACCACTCACCAGCCACTTTTGGCTGCTTCCTGGGCAGTGTGGAGCTGTGTCCTGGAAGGACCAAACCACCTAGGTCCAGGACGACCTAGGTGCTTTGCTTTCTCCATACCATCAACTAAAACGACCTGGCAAAGGAGCAGGAGACAAGAGTAGGCACTATCTCCTTGGGCAGAGCACCGTTCTACAAAATGGCCAAGAGCTGACCACATAATGTAAAGGAGGAAGGCAGTAGAGCTGTGAAACCTTGAACTATCGTGTCAGGTGGGTGTAAGCTGTGGTCTCATGTGCACTGTGGTCTTACCTGGACCCAGAGCTCCACAGAGATCAGGCAGGGAGACTCCTGGCTGCTGCGTAGCCTGTGTATTCCCTACATCCAGTGTTTTATGCACTTGACTCGACCCCGCTTTAGATGCTAATGTTGCTCTGCATTAGCATGCCAAACCCATGGGAACATCTAGGTGCTGAACTTCCTTCCAAACAGCAGTTTGGCTCTCCTAAAAAGTCCAGCTGTGAGAGCTGAGCTCTCCCAAGGCTGCCCAGGACCTCCCTGGATCCTCTGAAACTCTCTCCCAGTGCCTGGGTGGTTTGAAGGGGGCCTGGCAGCCTGGCCTTGTACTGTATGAGAAAGACTGAGGAGCACTTTGCAACTACATCAAAAGGCACTCAATGCTCAGTCCCTCTTTTTCCTAGTTGTAAAAGAAGTCAACAATACATATAACAAGGAGATAAATGTGGAAAAAACACTCTTGGGCCTTATTTTCCTTGGGTATGTAATGGGTGCAGGAAAAAAGCTTCTCAAAAATTAGCATTCTGCTGCCCTACTTCAATACCACACAGTCTGCAATGAATTGGAAGTGGAACAACTGATTTGTTTTTTAATTAATTTGTCCTTTTTATGTGTGATTACAAGGTTGAGGTTTTCTGGCTTGAAGTCCCTTTTCTAGAGCTGCATGAAAGCAAAAGGTCAGGGATGCTGAATTGCATTTCACACAGGGAAGCTCTGAAGCCTCACATGTCTCAGAAAGTGGCTATGAGCCCTGCAATACTCTGTTTAAAAGGTGGCCAGGACTTCGGGAAAAGAATATTTGAAGTACCTTGGTAGACCTGAATGGGAGAAAAATAACCCATCTGTTCATTCTGAACAAGGAAAAGGCAGAGTCCCAGGGAGTGAACCCTGTTTTTTCCTGCATAAAAGCAAGCTAATTCCACTATAAACCACAAAACAACTGAGCCTTTAAGACAACATGGCTAGCACTTACCTGAATTGGGAATTACTAGGTGGCCTCCTAAAGAGTTGAAGGTCCCAAATGCAGTGCACGATGGGTCTGTTTGCCGAGCGAGGCTCTGGTTTTTCACGTTCAGGGTTTCATTCTCCAGCAGAGACTGTGTAATCTGCGGGGACAGCTTGGAGGAGAAGTCAGAGAGATCATCCTGGGGAGTGACTGCGCCGGAGGTATTATAAACCTTGATTTTCAGGTTGGGCAGTGGGTCCAGAATTGGAGAATTGGTCATTGGGATTTTATCAGAGACATCATGCAAGGCGTAAACAGGACCCCTGTACATGGCTGCAGCAGAAGTGAGGTCTGGTGGTACTGCCAAGAGGTCTGCATTGGAGATGAGAAGGAAGAACCATATCCTGATTACTTTCTTCTGGGTAACAATTCAAGTTTGCATTCTGCATTTTGCATTTCATACCAAAGGTTAAGATACACAAAGTCCTTGCAGACTGACCTTGGTCTCCTTTTCCGTGCACCTCTCCAGCAACCTCCCAAGGTTTGCATTGCCCCAGCCGCTATGGAGTCTAATTATCATACAAAATTACAGCACATTTCTGCTCTAAGGATTTTTCACTGGGATTATTTTTCCAGGCTGCACTAAGGTTTCCAGTATGACATGCTTAGCTTCAGGGCAAGACATTTTCCATACGCAGTAGATGTAGTTTTATTAACTAATGTCCCCTCCCTAAATGCTAAGTGAGAATCATTAACCAATTTACCTAATTGGTCCAATGATAGCATTCCTGAAATAAAAGACAGAATTAACCTATGAAGTCATCGTGCCCACGACTCACCACAGTGGGGGATTAGTACCTGCATCACACTTTTCGGAGATTTGTTTTAAAGTATCCCCAGCAAAGAAAATGACAGTTCTGCTAATCTTCCACATGACAACTCTCCTGTCATCTTAGCTCTTACTTTAATTTATTCTTTTTGCACGCATATTGGGAAAAAAATAGGAACTCTACAGCCTAAATAAGGGTCTTGAAAAAGCCAGCACTAACTTTAGAGTGTTTTTTTTTCTGGCAAATGAAGTGTGGAAATAACCAAGCTGTTATGCACCAGTGATAAAAATGTTCATTATTAAATGATGTTCTACCGCAACTTCTTCTTCTACATTGTCTATTGAAAGTACAGTACTTCTTAAACTACTATTTATGCCTGTAGAGACAGGGCACAGTAAAAAACGCTATTAGTGAAACAACGGGGAGGAAGATGTGATAGAATTACTGTACTGTAATATCACTCCTGTGATGAATCCTGCCTCCGTTGTTTCTGTCAGAGCTTTGCCTTTGATTTAAATTTGAGCTGGAGCTGTATTTCCATAAATGTCTCTGTGTTTCACTCTCGCACTCACGCTATCTCTTCAGAAGTTAAATTCCTCTGGTTTATGCTCTTGAGCATATCTGAAAAATGCCAACGTGGGTTTTGAGCACTTGACCATCAGAAACAAATGGATATAATCTTTCTCCCTTTTATGAAGTGCCAGCAAGCATCCAGTGAATATCATTCATACAGCCCAAGAGACCATAACCTTACAGCATCTTCCTGAATCGGTCAACGTGGAGTGAAAATACAACTAACCTTGCCTTGCAGCCTTGATGTTAACGGGCTGAAATCCCCCATT
The DNA here is from genome assembly GCA_002844005.1 of Limosa lapponica baueri. Classification (NCBI taxonomy): domain Eukaryota; kingdom Metazoa; phylum Chordata; class Aves; order Charadriiformes; family Scolopacidae; genus Limosa; species Limosa lapponica. Next base: position 140,781 of record KZ506400.1, read on the forward strand.
TAGCGCTGAGGAGTCGATAATATCTGACTCAAAGTCACGGTGGTTCTTGCGATACACAAACAGGGCCACAACCACGGAAATAGCCAGGCACACGATCACGGCTATGACGATCCCGACGTAGAGAGCAACATCATCTGAGTCAGGAGCAGCTAGAGGGAGAGAGACAAGGAACCTTGAAGAAATGTGCTTTTCAAAGGGACTTTCAAGAAAACACATTCTTATTATTCTCCTTTCCTGCAGATATTTACTACCTCTTTTATAGGTTAATTTAAAATCCATTTCCGAAGCTATATAACAGGTCTATGCCCTTTTGATGGAAAATGATCTTTTATTTCTTTTTAACTTGTGTTCCAACTCTTTCCCTATCTACTCGTTCATCTATCTAGTAGCCAGGCTTTGAACTACTAAGCATAACACATGTTATAGACCTAGTCTCATGAAGCAAATTCACCCTATGAAATAAAATAGTACATCTTAGTGACACAATCTCATAATATTAGTATTTAGTGGTTCATCTGATAACAAAAAAATGTTGTGGGTTTTTAAACTTCAGAAGCCTTACTTTATAATTAAAAAAAAAACAAAGTCAAAACCCCCCAAAAGTCCATTTTCTACAGAATGCCTAAAATATCAGGATGTATCTTTGACTTTGCTTTTTTTGAACCGTAATACATCAAGTCATTTTCCCCTTCTATCCATCTCCCTTTAAAAAAAATAATCTAGTAAAGTAGAGAATCAAACACTGAATTCTCATCACTGGCATTAACATATCCGTATTTGGATAAAAGTCGAAGCAAGCACAAGAAATAATGTGGTAATTTACGAAAAGGAACCCAGATTTATTAGAGCTGTCTTGTGAGAAAATGGCTATGATATTTCTACTAGCTGCTTATACCGTATCTTTGGCACTAATTCCAGGCTAATCTCTAGCATCATTATCCACTAGACATTTTTTTTCCAAAAGGTCTGAATATATGACCAAAATTTGATGTGTTTCTATACAGTGAAGAATCCCAGTTTTAGAGATAGAGTAATGAAAAAAGCAACTGCAAAAACAAATCACACTTTTTTAGTACCCTATTTTTGTTTGCTTCAAACTTGTGAAATAATTTTTATTTTACTTTTTTGCTCCCTGCCTTCTAGCCATTTAAGCCAGGCTGCCCTCCAGTGCAGAGGTGAGAGCTGGCAGATTTTGAAAGGGACTGATCAATCTCTGTAAGCTCCTAGCTATCAGATCATCAAATGTACCAGCCTCGAAACATCACATTTTTTTTTCCTCAGCAGTTGAGGAAGCAGATCTCCAAGCTCCAAGTCAAAGAAAAGTTACCCCTCCACCACATTTCTTCCATTTGCTAAGGAAATTTTAATGAGAAGAGGGTTCATTCTCTCCAGTTTCTGTCTCTGAGGCAGCAGTTTCTCCCATTTTCCTCGTGCATAAGGGCTGCTATCATTCTGTGTCAACCCACTGACAGCAAAACACTGCGACTGCTGTCAAGCAAGCAGCATGGCACTTACTCTGGCAGATAGGTCCCTCTTTGCCTAGACACACAGAACTGGCACAACAGTGAAGCTTGACTCAAGGAATAGCATCAAATTAGCATCCAGGAATGTAAAATCAAACATTAAACTTACAAGAAAATCCATATTCATTCTGGTTTCTCTGCTCAGTTGAAATAGGATAAATGAAACCTTAAAAAGAAAGAAATTAAACAAAAATGGGAACAAAATCAAATTAATGAGGAGAACAAAAAAGGGAAGCATGAAAAATGGTTTAATTAAAAAAAGAAGGAAAAGAAACTGATGGCACTTTAAAATTCTGATACAGCACAGAAATATGATTTTGCATCCTCTGTCTCCTCCAGAGCCTTACTAAGAATTAATAAGCAGGCAGATTGAATTTCTAAGCCAAAATCGGTCTCGAGTCACTAACTTTGGAGTGCTTAAAGTCTTTCTTTTATTGAGCATAAACTCTAATGGATCTAATTTATTTCAGACATCAAGGGTCATTAGCATACGGAAAGTCTTTTTTCCCTATCCCTGCCATATGCTTTAATTCCCACGACAAGTTCGGTGAGGCTCTAAACAGTTTTTTTATTTAATTATAGTAGCTTGCTGTTGATCTAATAGAGCTAAAGGAGCCCTGTCGTCGCTGGTCAGAGGTTAAATACCCATTCGCTGAGCAGAGTCCATGCACAAAACCCTCTCTCTCTATTTCCCTGGAATTATTTTATCCTGTCTTTAATACACAGTCAATAGGAATTCCTCAGGGAGCAAAGAATTTGTCAGCAAACGGGAAACTGAGTGGCTTTTCTTTGAAATTACTACAAAATCAATAAAGCCTCTGGGGTCATAACATTATTTATCAGAAATCTTTGCAAGCACCATATATTGACAAAATCATAACGCAATTTACAGCTGTACTTCAGAATTGATAAATAAGAGAGATTGTTTCCTTTGTCTTTTCTTTCTGCAGCTCCTACAGCACAGCACGCTGGAGCTGCTTAGTTCCACACGAGTCCTGTGAACTCACTAAGCACCTCCCAGCTGCTTTCCATCCATACGGGAAACAAATGAAATGCTTGAAATGCTCCAAGTCCCATCCTGCTGGAAAGGTAAATGACAAATCCAAAGGAAGCTGTGAGGGACGGGGAGTCGCTATCAGGGACGGGATTAGAGTTGGTGTAAAACAGAAGGTACCTCTCCTCCATCACCTTCCCTTCAGTGCTTCTGAAGGGAATTTCACCCACACACACCCCCCGCCTTGGATGGCACTGTGAGGAGCTCACACTGCCAGGGACTCCCTGCAGGTGAAACGAAACTGGGAAACGCACTCCTGGTGCTTGCCTAATGCACAGGACCACATTACAGGCAGATCAGAGTTATAATCCCCAGCTCCCAGAAATGCTGAGTTTGGGTGCTCGGCATCTGTTGTGCTTTACAGAGCTCTTCCTGCTTGGCTGCACTGCTTGCTAATGAAGATACAGTCTATCCCAATTGCAGGTACAGGCATACCTCCCCCTGAAGTTTCCAGGCATTAACTATTGCGTAAATGCTACCTTAACTGAAATACCAGAGCAAGAAGAGCTGCTTTTTGAGGATGATGTTTTTTCTGAGGCATCATGGGACAGACTATATTGCCCATAATACCTATTTAAAACTTTCACAGCAATGATTCCAGACTTAGAACTGCTTTTAGAAATGTTATGTTCTTACATTCATTTATTTGGTTCTTTGAGGCGAGCTCCTCTATGTGTACTCTCAACACACATACTCAATCTTCCGTAATAACTGCTTCCTACTTCTACTAGTGCACTCCAGGTATTGGCCATAAAAAGTCAGGCGAGCAACTTCTGTGGGCTTGAGCGTGTTCTCAGCAAGTCTGGGCATGTATTTACAGTACCCTAGTTACTCCCCACTTACTCCCTAGATGAATGCTGAGGCCCATATTTAGTCAACCTAAATTTCAGCTACAGCCTTATGCCCAATATTTCCTTTGGCAAGATGTCTCTGGAGACCAAGAGACATCTTGCAGGAAATAACGAGGCACAAGGACAAGGTAGTATTTAGGCTGGCTGCTTCTCCGAACTCTTTTTTGCCTTGTACTCAAATCCACTGGGAAAGCTGAGGATGTCTCCCTGTACTTCATGTGACCCAGCATGTTCTCAGGGGAGCCGGTGCAGGACAGCATGTATCCCCCAGCTCTGCATCGCCCACGGAGCTCGAGCTCACCCGCACAGAGCCGTAATGGCTATTCCTCTCTCCTTACACTGCATTTCAGCTGGCAAGTTTTGCGTTCAGGGTTCTGGGTCATTCCTGCCATGTCTGAAGTGATCTAGCAACTGCCACTCAACGGGCACAAAAGACTGGATTAGCTGTGATACTACTGAAAGCATTTCTCCTCCCAGGAAAATCGAAATCTAAATTCACGGCTTCTCAGTAAAGTAAACAAGTGTAGTCCTCAAATACTCTAAACAAAATTTATCTCATTGCAACCTCTTCACAGACCCTCTTCATCACAAATACTTATATATGCGTCTTACAAGTTTGCATAGATTCTCTTAGAGATAACTACGGAGAGCATCCATGCAGCTACATAAAGGTGACACCAATTTCTTGAACAGAAAAGTCTGGTGTTCAAAGGCACATCTATTAACACAAGAGGAAGAGGCGAGGATTTCCTTCCATTAGCCTCACAAACCAACATGCTTAGTAAAGTGAGCTTGATTTTATTCTCCTGTGTGTGCTGCAAACTGAACCATGCACCCGACTCCAGCCACCTGTGGCTTGCACAAGTGTCTGCAAGGACACATTTTCAGCCCGAAAGACACATGTTTTTTACACAGAAGGAAGTCATGGCTGAGGTGGAAGGTTTAAGGGCTGTTGAGTGAGATGCCATGCATTTGAGTCATGGGCATGACATTTTTCAGCTGAGGAACAAGTCACAGCTGAACAACCTGGCGGTAGATGGACAGGTGGCTACTCATGCTGGATGTAAAGTCCTTGTGGAGGTGACAGCACTACACAAGCTAAGCAGTGGTGGTCACACAACCCTGTTTGCTCACAGTACGTGGGCAGGCTTCCCTGGCTGAAGCTAGCGGAGACCTTACCTTGGGTTGACTTTCAGCATCCCAGCAAGCTGGCAACCCCAGCCATCTGGTCGTTAAACACCAGCTCTATTTGCACTTGCAAATTAAGCACATTTGTTGGAGATCACTCAAACATGGCAACTGCAGACACCTTCTGCCATTTGCACAGGACTTTTTAGAAAAAAACTACTTTTAAACAGTCCTTTGTCATGAAAGCGCTCTTCCAAAAGGCAGTGGGCATTGCAGTGGAAGCGGTAAGGGGAAGGCTTCCACCCATGCGCTGGTGGTGGCTGGGCAGGAGACAGCATCATTGCCATGCTCCCAGCGCAAGAGCACAGGTATTGCTTTAGAAAGTTGGCTCTCACTCTGGTACCTCTGACAATGCCTTCGAACAATGAGAAAAGATATTTTCATCGGATAATGATGCAAACCTGCTGGGATTAGTAACTGAAATAATGAAGAATGACTTCCCTCCTCTCTTCAAAGTAACTGCAGTGAAAAGAGATCTTTTTCTTGTGTCTTTTTTTTTTCTTTTTCCTCCTTGTACAAACAGCAATGCCTGGCAAGTACCTGAGGGACTTCTACCAGGATCATCAACATTTTTAATGAAGGTGAATTTAGAAAGGTGCTGGTGGGTTTGACTCTGGGAAGGCTGCTGACTCACACTCGGAGCAGCTGGTTACACAGTGAGCTACTTGCTTTGAGAAAAGTAATTTAAGCTTCTTCCTACAGCTTGTTGGGAAATGTACATTTTCAAAGGGGCTTTTGATGTTTTGTTGTGTAACTTACTGCTGGATGAGTAAAATAGTAATAATCATACTTTACACTTGCATAGTCCCTTCTGTTTGAGGCTCTCAGAGGCTTACCAAAAGTGGGTATTTATTTCCCTCATTTTACAAGTACCTCACCCTATGTCATACCTGGAGAATCAGCTGGAGGCTTGGGTTAACACACAGAAACTGCACAACTGTAATTGCACGGTAAATGCATTCATTAAAAAGCCTTTAATTAAGTTGATGTTTCTCAATGCATTCTACTTTCTATTCCACTTTAGGCTTGTCAATACATTTTTTTTCCCTGTGGAAGTGCTTCTATTGAGTATTAAAGGTGGGCTTTTTTTTAACTAAGGTAATTACACTGGCACAAATCCTTTGTACAAATGCAGATGTATCATTATAAAGGTGCATTACGTAGGCATTGCCTATTCTCTTTCTATAAAGCATGTGAAGAGAAATTTAAGCACCTTTCTAATGATGTAACACACTGGGAAAAGTGAAGAAGGGTGAATATGTCAGATTGTACTGGAAAGATAAAACAAGTCCAATACTGGTATACAGAAAAGACTTCAGCAGGCTTTTTATCAATCGAGTTTAACTGAATTTCAGCAACAGTGGCTCTTACACTGATTTGGGGAACCCTGTCCGTTTAACTAAACAGATTTTGAAGCTCATTCAATTAGTTTGGTGCAATTAGCAAAGGCAGATGATCCTCAAACACTGGAAGTCCAGCCAGAGCATTCTGGTCCCACATGCCTTGCTCTGACCTTCTGGAAATACATTTGTGCCAGAGACCACAGCAGACTCAAAGGCGGGTGTCTGTGGCCGAATGGCCGTCAGCGTATCTGCGTGCTGGGATCATCTGCCGTAGGGGGTTAGCTTTGACAAATAAGCAGGCTGACCCCTTTTACAGCATGAATTCATCTGATGCAATTTTCCATGAGAGGAGTAGATAAACCTTCTGCCAAGCTGGGGAGAAATGAAACATTTGGGAATGGAAGAATCTCAAACCTATGAAAGATAATTGTGCAGAGATTATGGCGCTGACTCCCTTGAGACTGAAATTGAGTGTCACCAGTCACCAAAACAACTTTTCTAAGCTCTTTTTTTTTCCACTGGGGAAGAATCTACCCCCCATGGGCATATATACAGACACACGGGGCTTACACCGGGAACTCAGTATCATGACTGTGGGCATCCTGAAA